>JAOWBB010006660.1:0-20570 GCA_028565995.1 Ricinus marginatus
GAAAACGGGAAAACGGATCGGGGGCAGCGGAAGTTCGGGGCGGGAGACGATCGGAACTGCCCCGAAAACGCGAGAAACCGGTACGTGCCACGTGCGTGCCGCGGATTTGACTGCATCCGACGGCAGCGAAAACGGATAAGAAAACCCCGCCCGAGGATTAACCGGCGAGTTTCGCCGTTATCCGACAATTATGCAAACAGCGGACAATTACGGCGGGGATGACATTTTTCCTTTTTAGGTTTCGCAGCCTTTTCCCGTTCCCGGCTCCCTTTGAGGGATTTCGGATCTGTCCGCGGAAAAAATGGTTTTTGCGTGCCAGCTTTTTAGAGGAGAGAAAAAAGGAGAAAGAAAAAGGGCAGTCAATTAGGATTTATAGATATGTTTTGTGGCACGGGATAATTGCGTCGGATTAGAATATCTGTAAATTTTCTGCTTTGCGACGGGCACAAATTTTTTTTTTTTTTTTTTTAATTTGCCTTTCCTTTTACCTTTTCTTCCCTTTTTTTTTCCTCCCCTAAATTATTGCCATAAATTTCAATCGAGAGGATCCCGGCGGGACCAGCAATAAAAATGCAAAAAGCCCTTTCGAATTCCTCTTTTTTCCCCGATTTCGGAGCTCTCTTTTTTTTTTTTCGGGAAGAAAAAAAAAAAAAGAGCCGCGAGTCCCTCGGGAAGACCGCGCCTTCCGAAGGGGCAGTTCGTCTTCGATGATTGGAGGAGGGCGATCCTCCGGGATTAGGTCGAAATTTAGGCGGGCACCACGTCGGAAGATAGTGGAATCGCACCGCGAAAATCGCGGATGAAGAAAATTCATCCAATCAAGGATTGAATCAGACGGGAGAATCAAAGGAGCTGTTCCAGAGTCGATTAAAAATCTCAAACAAAGGAGGCGAAAAAAAGGAAAGTAATGAAAAAAAATGCGTAATGAGAGGAACGGGAAAAGAAATTGCGCGGGGGTGGAGGAGGAGTTCGTCTCTCTCCCCCCCCTCCCCCCGGGAAAAAAAAAATGCGTGAAAATTTTCGTTCTCCAGGCAAAATGTCATTTATTTATATCAAGGAATAAAAAGCAAACGGGGCGGGGGGCGAACGTGAGGGGGGCGTTCGCTGAATGAGAACGAGGAAAAACGAGCGCACGGGAGGGAAAAAAAAGGAAAAATGGAACGGTTACAGCGAGCAGAACGGGAAGAGGAGGCGTGCGCCGGAAGCGGATCCTGCATGCGGGGTCGTTCGCCATTTGCAATTTAAATCTCTCGCACGAGATCCTCGCGACAGCTGCTTCTCTGCTGCTCACGTGGAAAGCGCTGCAGGAACGTGAGAGTGACCGCGCCCTCCCGCCCCGCCTTCCTCCAGCGGGAGAGGTGGGGGTGGGGAGGGGGGGAGGAAAGCGATCCGCACCGGGTAACCGGCGTCCGGGTGCGGACGTTCTCGGGGGAGGGGGCGGGGAGGCTGACGGAACCTCCCCCCCCACTCCCGTTCGGAAACGAAACGGAAATCAGGCACTTGCACCGAGGTCAAACGAAGGGGGGAGGGGCAGCAGCCGACAGCATCTCGCCTGGGTTTTTGCCTTTTCCGGGAAAAATTTTCAACTTTTCCCGCCTACCGGTGGAAATTCCGGAAAGATTTTCCTCAAATCGGATGCCGTTTGACCCCCGTAGAAGCGAAACTTCCGAAACTTGCGCAAAAACCGGAAACCGGGAGAAAATATTCAATTTTTTTTACATTTATATTTACACATTTTATATATATATATATATATATATATGTATAGAACGTGTGTGGGAACGGATGAAAATGCTCGACGAAGCTCCGAAAGTCAACAGAAAGAAAAATAACAGGTGAGGCGATTAAAAGTTGGAAAAACATAAAAATAAAAGTTTTTAACTTTTTTGTGCTGATCTCGGCTCTGTTAAGACACAAAAAGTGAAAAAAAAAAATAAAGATTTTTTCGCGCTTGGCGTTTCTGCCCTTATCCGCACTTCCTGCAAATTCCCACATTTATTTATACACAAAAGACTGAGATCAAAAATGGCACCGAGCAGTGTCCCGTCTGACGTTCGTACGCACGGCGCACGCGCACTCGGCACGCACCAGAAGAATCGGAATGTAACAAGAATTATTGCTGAGTTACCATTTAATATGTGAGAGAATCGAAAAGAGGCGACGCATTTCCGTTCACTTATTGAAACGACTGCGAACAGTTTCCGTTGCCGACGTGAGGCTTGTGAGCGTGGAAGGCGCCGCTGTCGAATGGGAACCCGTTTCGGGAGGGCTTCGAAGGGTACTTGCCGCGGCACACGTCGACGCCGTTCAGAGTTCTGCCGTTCAGATAAGTGAACCCGTTGGCAGCGACGTGACCGTTCCGTGGCCGCTGAAGGCTTTTGTGACGCCGTCCCGTCCCGGATGCCTCGTCCGGGAGGTAGAACACTCCCGGGGCCGCGGGACCGGAGGCGAACAGCTCTAGCTACAGTTCCGTAACCGGTATCGGTTTGAACGCCGGCTGCTGGGCCGCCCGGACGATGTAGTCCTCGTCGGAGAACGTTTTCTGATACTCGTGCTCCTTCCTGCTGATGGCGCGATTGTTCCACTTGTAGTCCTTAAGCATGTCCTGAACGGAACGGCGGAAGTGGTACAGGAGGAAGCATATCACCACGACGATGGATACCGCGAGGCCGCAGATGGCGCCGATGATGACCTGCTGCCGGGTGTCGTGGAAGGCGCAGCCGAGTTCGTCCGGCGACAGCGCTCGGAGGGATCGCTCCTTCAGGTGCAGGGGCGACGCGCAGAGCACGTGGCTGGCGTTGCGGCGCACGAGAAGCTCGCGCAGCCAGAGCAGGGCGCAACTGCACTGAATCGGGTTCTCCGCCAGATCCACCTTGTGCAGTTCCG
Organism: Ricinus marginatus; assembly: GCA_028565995.1. Classification (NCBI taxonomy): domain Eukaryota; kingdom Metazoa; phylum Arthropoda; class Insecta; order Psocodea; family Ricinidae; genus Ricinus; species Ricinus marginatus. The sequence continues at coordinate 2,887 of JAOWBB010006660.1, forward strand.
GCCAAGCGACCAAAGATTCCGGAAAGGTGGTGAACGCATTGTCTCGCAACACCAAGTTCCGGAGGTTCGGCAGACCCGTCAGCGCGCCCTCCTCTACCTGGGCCAGTCTTTTGTTGCTGCTCAGAGTGAGAGCTTCCAGGTTGAGATTATCCTTCAGCGCGCCCTTTTCCACTCTCTCGAGCTGAGAGGCTCCCGACACGTCGAGGCGTCGCAGGTTGGTCAACCCCTGAAATGCATTCGCTTCGAGAGACTGGAACTCGTTCTGTCCGACCGAGAGCTCCTCGAGCCTCGTCATGAGCGCCAACTGCCGCGTCGGGATGGCGCCGAGTCGATTGTCGGCCAGGCCCAGATTCCGCAGTCTGGTCAGCCCGCGGAAAGCGTATTCACTGATGTTATACAGACCCGCACCGACGAGATCGAGCTTGTACAGTTTGTTCAAGCCCTTGAAGGCATCGTCCTGCAGCGTTCCGAAGGAGTTGAGACCGATGTGAAGCTCCGCCAAGTTTCCGAGGTGGGCGAAGGAAGGTGTGGGGACCGCGACGAGCTGATTGCTGTCGAGGTAGAGCACTCGCAGGGAGGGCAGCCCTGCGAACGCCGCCGGGTCCACCCGCGATATTCCGTTTTGTCCGAGATCCAACTCCTGCAGCTTCGGCAGGGTGCTGAAAAGCCTCGCGGTCAGTTCCTCCAGCGTGTTCCCCCGCAGGCTGAGAACCGTGAGGTTCTGCAGGCCGCTGAACGTCATGTTCGCCACCGTGGATATCTTGTTGTGGTTCAGGCGAAGTTCGATGAGCTTCTTTTGCGCGTCGAAGCTCTTCATCGGAATGCTGACGAGGTGGTTGTTGGCGAGGTCGACGTACTGAAGCTCGCCGTAGAACTGGAAGGCGGAGTCGACCGTTTTGATGCGGTTGTTCTTGAGCACCAAGCGCTGAATCGAGGGATTCAACGTTATGGGTATGACGTCGAGGTTGGCATCCCTGCACGTCACGACGAGAGTTTCGTCGTCGCAAGTGCATCCGTTGGGGCAGAAAGCCAGGCCCTGGGCCGCGGCCACGAGGAGCAATCCCAAGCAGAAGACCTCCAGCAGGGGCATCTTAGTTTGTCGGCATCGTCCGATCACGGTCGCCTGCGAAGCAAAAGAGAAGAAGCAATTAGAGTCGGACCGTCAGGGTCGCTGCTGCCTTCGTCCCGGCACGGCGGGTTCGCCTTTCCGACGGCGTCTTCTGCTGCCTTTCTTTTCGACGCCGTCAGCGACGGAGATGATTAATGGCAGTTGCACGGGCAAAAACCATTTAATTTTCTGCTTTTATTACGTGATTTACCAATTACGAGAGGAAGAGGAAGGTGGATTTCGGGTGCTGCGGACACGTCTTCTGGACTTGGTTCTTTTATTCTAATTATGATAAATTGAATTATCCTTTCGGCGGGACAAAATTAATATTAATGCACGAAGACAGGAAAGTTTCGGGGTCTAATTGAGCACGAGGAGCTCGTGGAAATTATTAAGCGGGACGATTAATGAACGGCAGCACAAAGAACTTCCTCGGTGGTCCAAAGCCCAAGTAGGAACTTCGTCAAGGAACCGGAAACGCGATGTTTCACAGTCTTCGATCGCATACGTGGAGCCTTTCAACTTCCAAACCATGCACTGGTGACACGTCGAGTCCTTCCCTCGCGGGGCAGAAAACGCGAGTGGGAATTCCGATTGCGCGGTCGTGTTTAATGGCCTCTCCGATGGAGACCGAATTAATGGGCCCTTTGCATTCGTAATGAATTAAATTTATGCCGGTTTTTTTTTCTTCTCCTTCCGAGGACAAACATTTTGAAATGTTTACAGGGAAAACTTGGTCCATAATCTGCGTTACGGATGCTGCATCACATTTCTCCCCGTGACATCTGAATGGGCTCTTTCGCGCGTTTCCTGCTTCATCTGCGGGCATTTCCGACATCTCGGCGGAGCCTTCCGATCGCCGCGGCAGCTGAGCGGGAAAACCCGCGAAACCGAGGCCTTTGCCGACGATGGAGGCGTCCACTTACCCCATCGCAAGGTAACTGGTTCGGTCGGATTACAACGACAAGGCGTTGATTTCTTCGGAGCGAAAAGGGGCGGCCTTTGGGGTTGGCCGATTGTCGAGTCCGTCCGCAACGCATAAAATGTTAATTTACCGTCTTCGCTCGTAAAAGAAATCGACGGAAAAGCCCCGTGGGCGACGGGCGGCAAACCGAGGTGGGCCCCCCCGAACTGCAGTCGCCGGAGAATAAATGCGAGATGTTATTTTTGCGACGGGGAAAAGGCAGAACTTTTGCTCGGTGCGAAGGTAAACGGACGGGGAGGAATTCGAGGAGAAGAAACCGAAAACGCGGTTTGAGGAACTCGGTCGAAGCCCAAAGGGAGCGAAGTGAAAAGGGATGGAGCCGGGCCCCGAAGTGATTCTTCCTCCGACGGTGCGAGCGGAGGCATTCGCATGCGAGGAGGCAGAAGGAAAATGCCGCAGACAGGAAAGGGAAAGGAGGAAAGTTTGCTGGAGAAGATGCAAATCTGCCACGATGCATGAAATTTTGCCTCTCGGCCGAAATGGGAAAATTTGAAGCGGGGCAAAAGGCAATCACGGCCGGAATTCATCCATCAGACGGAGTTAATGTTCGTTACCGTTGCTGTGGCAGGCTTGTGGCCCTCCCCGACGCTGAATGAGCACAATTCGACCGGAGAACAAGTGGATAATTTTATCAGCAAACTTCGAACTTCCGTCCAACTTGGAACGGCAAATTGCGTCCGTTAATGGCAGCCAACGCGGGGATCTTTATGAATGACGGAAGAGCATTCAAGAGCCACGACGCTCGCACGTACTCGCACCGCGCGAATCATTCACATACATTCCACCCAACCCTTCGCGCTCGCCCATCGGCCCCACCCCCGTTCAACTTTTCCACTTTTCACCCCGGACATTAAGAAAACTCATTAGGACTCGAAGAAGTTCCGTCGTTGGGCAATGATCGGAAAAAGTTTCAAACCGAATTACGAGCGGCAAATGAGGTCGTGGAAAAGAAAATCCGGCCCCATTACCCCCAAAAACTAAACAGAGTTACGCTTCCACGTTCGCCCGCGATATTTGCGGCGCCCTGCACTGCAGCGAAAAAGGAAAAATCCTTTACCTCCCCCGCAGGCAGCAAGCCGGACCGAAGCCTCCCTCCTGGAGGAAACTGTTCCGCACACGATCTTGCTTCCGTTTGATCGGAATTGTCATCGACCAGCCATGCGCGGCAACCGGACATTTTTTACCAATTCGTCTGGTGTTCACGTGCATACAGCACTGTCGGAAATCCCAGGGAATCAGGGCCGTAGCCCATTCGCTTCTCTCCCGATTCCGACGTTAAATTTCCGCTTCCGCAACGGCCGTTAACCGTAATGGGCTCGCCGGGCTAAAAAAAAAAAAAAAAAAAAAATTTGCGACAGGGATTTGACCTGATAATTTCCGCGACGCCTAAAAATGCATTAATCTTATGCGCAGGGACGCAACGTACGCAAAATTTAAAGGCGATTTTCCGAAAGGTAAAAGGCCGCAATTTTTCTCCTCCGGAAGGCTTTCCCTCGGCATACGACTCATTCACGTAAAAGGATAACACCCTAAAAAGCGTTATTCAAATGCAACTCGTCAAAGGAAAAATATTCCCAACCCTTCGTTACAATGTTTTCGCTTAAAGCAATAATATATATATATATTATGGTATTATTAGTGCGAGTGAAGATTTCTTCCCTTACGCTGTATTATTCATTCCATTAGACAACAGCTCGCCGATAAAAAGGAAAATTTTCTCCGTCTTCGTCTCATCCGTACTGGAAAATCCTTTTTCGAGCATTCTTCAGAGGTATCAGACGAGTGCTCTTCATCGATTTTTATCCCCTGCCAGTGCACAAAAACCGAGGCGAGAGTTAAACCTAACTGTGCGAACGCGTTATTCCCACCCCTTCCCCCCCCAATCTGTTACAAAACGAACGCCGAAAAATCGCTTTTAACGTTTCATTCACCTTTTATTACGTGGCACTCGCTTACAAGCAACTGACGTTGCTTGGGCAAACATCTTAAGTGATGAAAATTAAATATTTCCAAGATTTTCGTGCGTTAAATTCAAGAGCACACATTCAACGGCTTAACGTGTATAAATACGGACAACGCAGCGGAGGTTACCCTCAAGGAAGCTGCACCTAGGAGTGGCCAAAGTCTGCATTGTTACCATCAACTTCCAAGTGGCAACTTCACTTTTCGGACGGGGATCTCGGGCCGGGAACGGAGGAAAAGGGCCGAGGCCGAGCATGGACCGGGGCACGGACGAGGGATTTCCGCGCGAATCTGGATTCGCATATGCTGAATGCGTCACTGACGACGGTTTTTCGATTCGGGCGGCAGATACACAAATTACATAAAAAGGGAGGAAAGGTTGGACGAGTAGGTAGCGAAAAGACACAAAACATGCATAAATAACATTTTGGTCCTCGCGTGACGAAGCTACATCATCGTATTTCCAGTATATCATCGAGAATTATTGTAAATCAAAAGGCGAAAAAGGTTCGGGGCGGGAAGGAACGGGCATTTGTGGAAGGGAAGGTGAAGAGGCGTTAAATCCTTTTAGAAATTCTCCCCATTTACTTTTTTAAGGCCGAAGACATCGGGGAAAAAGAACACTGGGAGCCCTTTATTTCGGAGCTGCCGCAGCACGCAGATACCTTCCCTTCGCGGCCGCTTTTTCGAAGTTAAGACCAAACGATTTTCCCCAAGTCGTCCCGGGGCGCGAAAATGTCGCTTAGACCGAAAGCGGCACACCGTCCGCGGGACGCTCTTCCTGCAGTCCAGACGGCGAAATCGCTGTCGGCGGGACGGGAGGGAACCTCACCCGAATCGCCTCCCGATCGCTTTACGCGAAACGCCTCGGACGCGAACGGAAGGAAGGGAAGGGGAAAAAAAGGAAAATTGTCAGCGATCGAACCAAAGGACGGGAATGGCTCGTTATTAATTTTCCCGGTCTCGCCTCCCGGGATTTTTTGTTTCGAAAAGCGATGCCCCCCCCGCTATCCGGCGAAACGAAGGAGCCTCCCGGATAATGCGATTTGTGGTTGTCCGTCGAAAGCCGTTTCCCGCCGATTTCGGACCCGGAACCCGTCGAATCCTTGCGAGATGGATTAATCGCCGGAAGACGGAAGTTGCGATGAGGGATGAGGGGGGAGGAAACTCAAAAGTAGAACAATTAAAACTCGTACGCTAATGGTTTCGCATAGCAGAAGCTTTAAAGCTCGATGTCCCCCGGGAAAAGCGGAACACACGACGTATCCCTAAGTAATAACTGGGGTGGTGATTAAAACCGCGTTTGGGAGCTTCGCTTTCACCCTCTTCCCGCATCCCCTTTTCTTACCCCCGACCCGACTCGGCGATTAAAACATTTCAAGAAATTCCAATCCGAAGTTTCCGGAAAGAATGAACACCGAGGGTTGGAAAATTCCGGGGGATGATTTGGTCACCCAGGACCCCCGCTTCCATTCTAATCGATATGGACATGCGTCTGGTCTCATTGTAAGAATAATTTCTTCGGAACGGGAAGGGTGGTGGTGGAGGGGCTGGAAGAAGGGGGGGGGGGTGGTGAAACTTCACCAACATTCGCGAATGCTTTTGCCTTCGGATTTCGTCTTCCGTTTGCCCGAAAGCTACGAAAAGACCGGGCCCCGGCACTTCTGCACTTCTGTCGCTTTTCGACAAAATTCCCTTTCGCGCGGCTCGAGCAAAGCTTCCCCTTTCCGGGAGAGATGCCGAGATGCCTCCTTGCAGCGGCAGAAAAGCCCGAGAAATGACACCCAGATGTATCCACCCCGTGCGATTTTACAGAAGTTGAACCGACGGACAATTCTGAAGTTCTTGCTGCTCTCGACTAGTGCAGAGGACAAATTGAAAACCGCACGCGAGGGAGCTTCCCTCACACATCCCTCCGCGATAACGGACAACTCGGATGACTTTGCCCTTAGCTCGGTTGTCTTTCGGCTGGGCGACAGCACTCGGGCTTTCTGCTGACGCGTGAAGAGAAATTTGCGTTGCAAGCGAAAAAGGATGCGGCCCTCGCCTCTCGTCCGGTGCCGATCCTCCCGAAGAGGCTTTCGCGATATTTCTACTCCGTCTGCGCTCTGCGGATGAAACCGTCCGTTGGCCCGCCTTGCAAACATAAATTCCGCGGTATATTTCGAGAGAAGTGAAGTTCCGCGGAAGTAAGTCCGATGGCTGACGGAGGGGCGACAAAAACCGAAAGGGCGGCTCCGATGCACGGGGGAAAAGTGTCACAAAGCGGAGAGGTAAAAGCCCCGCTGAATTATCGTAAATGGATTCATCGGCCCAAAAAGCATTTGCAACTGGGAAAGCTCGACTCAACGGATCCTGCATTTTTAATTCAATTTCACTTTGAATACGGATAACTGACGAAACGGAACCTATTTGGGGATGAAAACAAATTCGAATCTTTACCCAACCTCCTCGATTTAGTTATAAACATTTTACAATGGGGAGGAGTCTGAGGGCACGAAGAACCAGAACCTTTTCCGTTTCCATCCGAATGACAGCCTCGAATCAGCTCGGAAGTGACGTGAACCGTCCTCGTGACACGGTAATGGAAGCAGCTAATTTATCCCGAAAAAAGGCTGACGGAAGCAAAAAAGGCAGCGCTGACATTTAATGGGAATTACTTTGGGGGTATCTCGGGGCATGACAAACGTCAGAAAACCTCAAATTTAAATTAAAAAAAAAAAAAAAAATTGTGCCCCCGAGTGCCAGGGAGCGCCGGGCCCCGTGCCAATTTCCAAATGTAATTACTATTTGTGATGTTTCCACGAAGAGAATAAGCTGTCGGGGGATGAAGGAGCGAGGGAAGTTAAAAAAATACAAAAAAAACCATTACCTAGACGGGGGGTCGATTCGAGGTGTCGGCAACGTGCCTTCGTGCGCTGGGATTGCGGATAAAGCGAATTCCGACCTAATATCCGAGATGGGGGATGAAAAAAAGGGAAGATATAATTGCATTAGAGAACAGCCGTAGCAGAACCGAAGGATGCAGATCCGGGTGGAAGGACAGGAAAGGGGTTGAAACTTCGTAAAGCTCGAGGGGGTGGTTTTTTCCAGAGAGGGAGAGATCGAGTTTGTCTTTGGGACCGGGGTCGAAAGAGCATCCGCGTAACTCGGTTTCGACGGATAATTTTCGGCGGGAAGTTTCGGTCTTCGCTGCAGAGGAAGGTCCCGGGAAAGGTTTCGAACCGGAAAGACCCGAATCGTCAGCCCCGACCTCTTTCCCAACGGATTTCTGCCGGACGTTATCGGTTCCGCGTTGTCGGGTGGAAAATTTTTCGCGGCAGCTTCCGGCACAAGGAACGGTTACCGTTCCGCGCCATCCTCAGGCCCGAGCAAACGGCCTCCGAGGCTCGGCTCGGCGTTACCACTCAATCACGACAGCAGTTCGCAAAGGTTCGTTATAACGTCATCGAACTGACATTTCGAAGATTTCATCCGCTCCCGGATCTCCCATTCATCGATTAGGGAAGAGGCTCGAGCAATGGCACGATATTGGGATTCATTTATAATAAATGCAGTTCCTCGTCGGGATGTAGGGAAAGGATAATGGGATAAAGGCAAAGGAAAACTCCCTGGAAGATATTGATTCGAGGGATTTTTTTTCTTCTTCTTCTTCTTCTTCCTCCTCTTCTCTAACAGGACAAAAACACGATTTAGGTTACAACCAAACGTTTTCCGCTTACAATAATTTTCCCTTCCGTTTCGTTTGGCGGCGAAAGACGGCTCCCGCATTCGGGAAGAAATCGGGTCCGGATTATAAATCGTGATTTCGACGTTCCTTCCTGCCTGCCTGCAGAGGATCGAGAGACAAAGGGAGCGATTGGAGTTCCCGCGAAGCAGAAGCGATTTCTGCGGCTCCAACTGGAAGCCTGCGAGAGAACTCTAAAACCCGTGCGAGAAAGGCATTCGAAGGTGGTCGCAAAGCCGTAAACCGTAACCGAAGAAAGGTAATTACGAATTCCCAAATGGAAGGTTTCATTGCAACAACCTTTCCCGTCGGAGAAAGCTTCCCCGGGCCGAACGCAAAAGGCTCCGCGTAATATTTTGCATTGTAATTTGCAATTTATACAAGTGGAAGTCCCATGCTCCCGGAAGTGAAGAGCAAGCCGAAAGGGGGAGGTGCGAGTTGGGGGTCTGTCGGTTTTCGATACCACCCCCTCCCCCGCATAAAGTCCAAAAAGACTTAATGCGTTTTTGGGGCCATAAATCACTCTGTGCTTTTCCCAAAAGTCAACCTTTTAGTAATCCCATTTTGTAACCTTTTTTTTTTTTTTTTTTTTCGGCAGGAGAGGTTTGATTTTCCGGCAATCATCGCGGCACTGCGCTCCTCCCCTGGCAATATCACGCTTTGTGTTTCAAAGAGATCGCGAAACAAGACGCCCGAGCTGCAGCGATTGATTGACGGCCCCTGGAAAGGACTCCCGGAGAAGGATCTCGAGGTACCAAGACAAGTAACGGGGCAAAAAAAGGGAAAGTTGACGGGATATCGTCCGATACACTGACACGAGAAGGGAATAAAGTGTGGTATCATCATTTATTCATCATGTTCCATTACAAAAATGAGGAAAGCTTTTCGTTCATTACAAAAGGGTACAACTACAAGGTTTATCTCATAATAAAAATAACGCGGAGGGAAGGGAGGAGAAAGAAACAGAAATACAACATGTCAAAACCATGCTGGAAATAGTTTTGAGAGAGTTTCAGGCAACACGTTCGGCGATACAAATCACCCTCTCCCGAATTCACCCTTCATCCCTTATTATCCGTTAAAGAAAACATTTAAATAAATTGGCCCCGTTCGTTTTGTTTTGCTTCAAGCCCATCGAAAATGTTCGAACGCGGTCGCGTTATTACCCAAGAAGCAGAATGAACGTGTTTGATGTTCCGCCAAAAGGATCACCCCGCTCTCCTGCACTCATCCTGAATCTTCCGCATCGGAAGTTCGGTCCGGACGGATCGTAAACCGCCCAAAGTGATCCGTGGGGATCAAAGGAATTGAAATATTGAATTAATCGGTTTCGAATTTAAAAAAAGGTTATCCTGAGCAATCCTGAGGGCGCGGAAACCGGCCAAGGGGAAGGCTGACACCGAAGACGGGCGCCGCGTGAGGTGATCCGCTGTTTAAAAAGTCCCGAGGGAAAAATGGTAAAAATGCAGGAGCCGAAGCGATACAAGTGGGTGGGTGAGGGGGAAAATGGAGGAAGCGAAAAAACAAAAGGAAGGCGGTGGAAAAGGGGTTTGGCTCGACCGTCGAAGGCGGTGGCAGAGGGGAGGCGAATCCGATTCCTCCCCATCGCCTTTTCATCGCCCGCCACTCGGAAAACAATCGATTTTCACTGCGGTCCCGCGTCGGTTTGCATCTTACTGCCGCCGCCGTCCCGTAGCGCGGCTGCAACTTCCCGTCGGGAAAACAAAAGCGACGGAAATCATTGTGCGAAGCCCGAAATTGCACAGAAGCGAAAGAGCTGCGCCCGACTTCCTGTCTGTCCGGAAAACGGGAAAGAAAAGCCCCGAAATCGCCAGCGACTCGAAAGTTATTTTCGGGGAGGCGTCTGGGGGGGAGGGTTCCGTGAGGTCTCCGGAGCTGCTTCACCCCTTTGGATGCGAGAAAACTTTTATTTCCTTCCGCCTTATCCGTCGTCCGGAGGAAAAGGAAAAGATCCTCATCCGCGTTGGAATGCAAAGGTTGCGGCCTCCCAGGACCCCTTCCGCCCAAAGCCGCCGCAGCCCCTCTCCCACGGGGGAAAACCGGGAGAGCTGTATGGATTTCTCAAGTTCCCTTCCAGGAGTTGAAAGATGGGAAAGTGTTGGTGGTTCCCCCGGGAGACGGGGTTGAATTTCTCTACTTTTCGGGGAGAATATATCACTTGTGGGACTTATTTTTATGAAGACTTTTCAACCCTCTCTTTTCAAAAACTTCCCGCTTCCCTTTCGCGAAAAGCACCCTTATTAGCAGCCGCCCCCGACACGTTGCGTAACATTTTCTGCCCATCAATCGCTAACCGAGGATTTCTCAGACGAAAGTCAAATCGCACCGCCACCCGGAAACTGTTTCGTTTCCTAAACCTTGCGGACCGCTCCGGTGCGTGCCTCCGACGGACTCCCGGGACATTGTTTCGAATGAAAAGCTCGAAACAAGCAAATCCTCGGGGAAAGAGGAGGAAGGAAACCCCTCAAATCCCGGCAAGAAACTCCAGAATTTTCGGACAACAAACAGACCGGCTCCAGTTTCATTTGCATAAAACACCGCGGAGGTGCACCGGAGGGCAGCTACACAAAGAGTTGGCGGGAAACTGTTCCACTAAGTTATTTTGCAATTACCATTTTCACTTCACGTCGTTGTGGCAATTAAATCGAAGTTCTCCAAAATAAATTGCACTTGGAAAAGTTCTCTTGAAAATCGGGAGGGGGGGAAAGCGTCGCTTTTCCCGCGGATTTAAAGAAATTCGAGCTTTATCGAGATTAACGCTCCCCGCCGAGGAATCCGAAAAATGGCCAAAATTCCTGGGCAGACGCCGGAAAAACAGTTTTCGGCATCCGCCGGATGGCAACACCCGATCCGGAGCCGCTCATCCAACCGATCGATCATCGCGGCAATGCGCAACATCGGAGGGGTAATTCATCAGCCGGAAGCGGTTACGGACCGGGGCGGGCGGCTCCGGCACGATGGCCGACGGGTTTGCGAATCCGCTAACCAGGTTATTTCCCCGGAAAGGATAAATATTATAATGGTAATTGCAGAAAATTGACGGTCCGTCCCATAGATCATCGAAGCGGGAAATAACCCGTTCGTCGGGAGCGAGTCTCTTGCAGCGGCGGAGGTCGGGTCACCGGCAGACGATGGCGAGCTGACGGACTGCCAGCGACAACGCGAACGGAGGCGTTCGATTACTCCGGGAATTAAAACGCTCCCGGGGCGTTCCCGCCCCGGTGCACTCACGAAAATGCTTTTCCAGACGCGGAGGGGGGGCGGAGAGAGGAGAGCATCGCCGCGGGGCAACCCGGCTCGTGCGGCATGCGACATTTCCGCGTCCACAGCAATCCAATTGGGACTGCAGGTCCGACGGCGGGGTGCGAGAGCAGATGAGGGGATCCGCCCTAAACAAAAAATCGCTGCGTAACGAGATGCATTCGCCGGGGCGCAAAGCACGGCGAGATGAACGGATAATGAAAAACGGAAAAAAGCCGGGGAGAGGCGTCCTTGCCGACTCCGGTGAATGGGAAAGGAGGGATCCGGATCCTTTGCAATCCGAGAGGATTTCGCAAAAGGGAGCAGCATTTCAGATCCGGTTCCCGCATCATGACTTCAAAGGAACCAATTAGACGGGAATAACAAAAGGGATGAGAGGCATAAGCGAAATAGCAAAAAAAAAAAAAAAAGCTGTAGAAGCGCACGTAGCGTGCGTCCGCGGGGGCAGCCATTTGCAAAGCGTAGCATCCGATCGTAAACTTTTCGGAAAAAAAAAAAAATCGATAATTTCAACAGTTGGTATTGGGAAACTTGTGGCGGGAGGAGGAGGAGGAGGGGGGGGGGCGCGTAAACGGGACGCGATCATCGCAGTCGGGAAGGGGGGCGGAAGAGGCTGCGGATTGGAGAATTTTCACCGTTGTTTTCCAGATCCATTAATAAACTGGATTTACGGCGGGAAAAGGGACGCGGAAAAACGGGAGATGCGAAAAAAAAAAAAACGACCCGGGAAGTGATTTTCGGATGAAAATAAGATCGCAAAAGGGAAAGCGACATTTTTTTCCCTTTTTTTTTCCGGATGTTTACGCAGACGTTTAAATAAACAGAATAACAAAGGATAAAAAAACAAGGGAAGACGACAAATTGCTTGAGTTAGAGGGCAATAAAAAGGATCGGGAGAAAGGCGCACGGGACGAAAAAAAAAAAAAAAAAAAAGGAAAAGGAGACGAAGGAAAGGCACCGAATTTCATTAAACATCACGCTAAAATCCATCTCGTTTTAACCGTGTCATTCCTCAATTTACGGAACACAATTCAAGGCGCCATGACGCGCGATGTTGCCCGAAGAAACCCGATCGCGGGCGACGTTTCGCGAATCCGTCCGATTACGGTCGAATCGAATTTTTTTTTTTTTTTTAACTCCCCTCCCGCTGCCGCCTTAGTAAAAGTTAATCCCTTTACGGGCATTAATGGGATCCGCGGTTACAAAAACCCGGATCTTTGTTATGTCGGGAAAAAAATTAATTCAGCCGTCAATGTCATCCGTAGCGACAAAGACTTAATGCCCCTCAAAATGGAGGCAAATCAAATTCCTCCCGGAAAATTAACATCAGGCGGCGAGGAGAGGAATCCTCCTCCCCTTTGATCGCTGCATCCTCCCCAAAATTTTTCAGCCACGGACCCTGGGGGTTTCCCGCCAGTTCCCGGGGAAAAGAAACCTTTCGGGTTTTTCGCGATTCCCGGGCTTGCGTTCTCCGGGACGCAATCGTTTAAGCGTTCGCTCTCCGCGACAGACTTGCTTTGTCCCGTCTGTCGTCGTCATTTCCTGTAGAGTTTAATTACAGACTTTGATTGTCTGCGCTCCTCGCAAATGGGACTTTCCCAGTCTCGCCCCCCCCCCCCCCCACTCCACTGCAGGAAACCTTCCCGATAGGAAACCCAAGATGCACGACCAACCTGCGTGCTCGGAGTGACTCACTCGGTAAAAGGTCCCTCATCCATTGTGCAAATGTAAATTTTGACGTGCAAGTTCGGTTTTAAGTCGGATCTGGAGGCATTTAAGCGAAGTCATTCAGGCAACTCGTTTCCGGTTTCTGAGGTTACATTCAACGCTTTGGGTCAAATTACAGTTTAAGAGGCTTCGACTAGTCGAAAATCTTTTCAGCGGATTGCTTACACAGCTCGCGCCATTGTTTCCCGTACCGCTTTTCCACAATTCTGGGTCTTCGATCCCCGTCCCGTGAAAACCGTCGCCTTTTCCAATGGGGATCCGCACGATTCGCGCTTTGATCGAGAACGTTATTAAGGTGGCGGATCTTTCCGGAAGAGCGCTTTGGGAAAATTGTCCTCCCGAACGACCCAGGAACGCTCTCCGCATGCCGGAGCGAAAATGAGAAAAGAATAATAAAAATGGGTAAGATAAGAAGAAATTCCATCCCGATTCTTTATTGAGCTCAAAAAGAGAAAAAGGCTCCGTCGGTCGTTTATCTACTGAATTAGCATTTCGTGCGGCACGATCGCAGCAGCAGCGACTGCCCACCCGCGGGCAATTGATGCAGATTTTTGCGTGGACAACCGAATTTAAGGCACGAACCGAAGCGTCAGCAAAACGCGTCTCCATCACTTCGGTAACGGAGGCAAAATAACGCGAGAAAAGGAGAAAAAAATAATTTGCCGCACCTGGAATGGATGCACCGCCGGCAGACGAATTTCCACTGCTGCGGTTTTGACTTACCCCCTCTCCCCGGACCGAAAATCGCTGAACCCGGTAATAAAAAAAAATAAATTTCGGGACCGAAAGGTCGGCGGCGGCGCGGATGCGGAACATTAAATTGAGCAATTTGCAAACACCCGCAACCCTTAATCGGAATTCGATTAACCTCCGGAGGTTGTGAAAAGGGTGCAACGGGGTAGCCTCTTTCGGATTTGCAATTAATGCGTCAGATCATTAGGTGAAAAAAATCACTGAAATGCCCGCCCCTCCCCCGCGAAGGGGTAAGAACCAGACTTGCCCGCATCGCAAGCGCGCAGGATCGTCTCGCGTGCAGAAAAACGCGATCCACGAGGAAATCCGTACCTGAAAACGCTCACGCGCGTGATAAAACCCGCATTATGTAAAACCTCGGTGCTCCGGGAGAAAACCTGAATCGAGTGAAAGCAGTTTCCTCGGATATAAGTCAATTCCGGATATAACAAACTAAAACGAATTTGATATTTTTTAAGTTCTCTGTACCGAAACCGCAAACTTGAACGATAATAGCCCGAAAGCCGATATTTACTTAACCTAAATCCAATATTCTGCGACGATGACATGGATTACGCACAATATGTGTTGAAATGGAATATATGAATGCGTGCATTGTACGTGTTGCAAAATCGCGGGTGGCGATTCGCGTCGCTGCGTTTCAGCCGACAGAGAAGCGGTTTTATTCGTGTGATATCCTTATATCCGTCGCATAATCAAACTGTCTCTTCACCCGGCGCAACTCCAGGGAAATTTAGTTATTCAGGTACCGAAACTGCTGCGGCTCGAACGAAACTCCGCGTCGTTCGGCCGAGAGCGACGCCGCCGCCGCGCGCGTTATCCGCATGTGGTTTATGCGGTTGCGAGCGCCCGGAGCGATGCGACTCAAAATCGAGATGTCGCGGCGCTCGAGTTACGGGAGACGGAAGGAAAAATCTCGGGGCGAGAATCACGTATGAGGCAAAAGCCCGAAACAGACGAGGACAAATTAGGGAAGAAAAAGGCTATTCACGAAAGCGCCGGGGCAGGGGGGGAGGGGAAAAAAAGGGAAGGAAAGACCGGGAAAGCTGCCGGTTGGAAAGGGAAAGTGTCTTTGAAAATTTTCCAACGCAAAATCGGAAACGTCAGCTTAAACCGGGCTAAGGGATGGGACGGATGGACAAACGTGAGGCCACGAAAGCTCGCTCCGAGACGTGGGGGGAAAAGGAAAAGCTCCAATTTTTGCGAGGCGAGGAGGAAAAGGAAGAAAAAAAAAGCAAAAACGAAACTTTTCGGCCCTGGTTTCGGTTCCCGAAGGACTGAAAAATCAATTTCGACATTTTTCTCCCTTAATTTACCCATCCCTTTCCGTCTTCGAATGTAAATTATCCGAGCCGGGATGCCACCGCACGAGCCTCGCACCCCCGCAACCGTAAGGGAAGCTCCGTAATCCGGCAAATTTCGTTACGCAACCTAATATTTTCGCGCCCTGGGAAAAATGTGAACCGCAGAGAAATTGCCCCGTTCTTTTTTTGTTTGCCTCCCGGAACGGGGTAAAAACTCCCCCCCGGGGGGGTGGGGGGGCGCACGAACAAGGTGGCCAAAGGCGACCGGAGAGTGCCTTCCGAGCCCCGCGTTCATGTCGCAGAGGCCGAGGGCGGGGTCGCCGATCGTGCGCATTTGGCGCGGGAAAAACGACTGCATTTTCCCGGGAAAAGCCCGACAAAGGATTTCGACGGAACAAAGGACCCGGATGCAGGTATTCGAGTGTCAATAGTGATTTCCCGTGGTCCTTCCTTCGGATTCCGCGGATTCCTTTGGCGTTTCTCATTGTGCCGGGGACCCGTCCGCGTTCGCCCAAGACAAACAAATGGTATCCGGCGACCCGAACGTGCTCGCCAAGTTGGAATCGGTGCCCGCTTTCGGTTTTCGGTTTTCCTCTTGCTCGCCGCTGAAGTCATCGCCGAGCACGGCTCGAGGTGACAAAGAGCGTTTAACCGGTGATGTAATCGCTATAACCGAAGCGTCAGAATTTTCCGCGGCGAAAGAGAGGGAAAAAAAAAAAAAAATCCCGACGAAGCCTCCATTTGGGCCGAGCATAAAACGGAACAACAATGTATCGGCCGTAAATATATTTTATAATGGTTAAAAAAGCCGCGTTGATTTATCGCTTCCAGCGGAATGGGATTCACCTAAACGGCCCTTCGTATCTGGCGTAATTTTAAAAAATTTTTTCTCCTTTCCCTCGATCCGCCACTGCTCCGGAGCGAAACCCCTTTCGGTCCGTAAACCGCGTCGTTTTCGGTTGTCCTCCTTCGGCCGGAGGTTCGCAGGTAGAACGCGGAGATCGCCGCACCTGCTCGGACCTTTTCGAGCACTTTTTGTACCTGGGTTCGGCACCCGGCGACCGGCGGAGGAAAGCCCGAGACCTGCCACCCGAGCGCGTGCCCGACGGCGGAGCCGCGTCCACGTCGGGGCACGAGGGGGGCCCTTGCGAGGCCCCGCGATGCGAACGCGGGCCCGGAGCGACAAATTCCGATTTTATTGAAAATCGTTCAAGAGAACATTCCGATAAAGCACGGATTCACGTTATAACCGTTTTAGATTTATTGTAGTAGAAAATGTCTAATGAAGTCTGTGATTTATGTATTATTTCACTTTCGTATCTCCTTTCCCTGCAGCCCGATAGATGAAAAAAAAAAAAAAACTTTTTTTAACACCCTATGATTAGGAATCGCGGATCATTTCAAAATCGGATTAAGTAATATGCATCGGTGAATACGAATCTGAAATGGTTTTTTTTTTTTTATTTTTTTAATTTTCTGCTTTTACGTCGGTTTTTTACCGTGTCGCGACGGAAAACCCGCGAAGGCGCCGTTCTCCCCACCCGGGAGACTGCCCCCGGGGAGCGAGCGTGCCCCGGGCATCCTTTCGACGGCGCGAGGGAGGCATCCGCCACTGCGCGGCGCTCACGAACAGGTTCCGTGCCTCGTATGAAGAAGAATCAGGTTTTTTTTTTTTTTTTTTTATCCTTCTGCTTCCCACAACGGTGACGGGAACGAAAAGGGAGGTCAACGCGAGGTTTCCAAGCGCGCAATTAGCTCCTTGCGCGTGCGCAGATCGCAAACAGTTTCACAAACGCGGAGCGCTCCACGCTTCGCCCGTACGGCGCGGTTTCGCAACGCGAGAAATGCGCCTTGCGCAACGGCAACGGTCGGCGGAGGTGAATTTTTTACTCGGCCTCCAGGGCTGCAGCCGAAATTTTTTTTCCGAACCGAACGGGGCATCGGGTGGAATGGGGAGAGCGGGAGCTCTCTTCCGGAATTTCGAGATCGCGAGGGAGGGAACCGGTTCGCGCGAGCGATCGGAGGAGCGGAAGGCAGCGAGAGGGAGCGAAATTGCGCCCGCGCCCCCGATGAATCCATCGCGCATACGAAGTCGAGAGTGGCGCCTCCCCATCCGGATAAATTTATGAGCGCGAATAAAATTCGCCTTGCAACACGCGATCGCTCCTGCCACGACAATACTTTTAAATTAATTTCCCTCCTTCGTAACGACGTTTGCCTTTAGCCGGGGGCATAAATTTAGGAGGGGGATTCCTGCTCCCCGTCCCCCCCGTGAAAGCTCATCATTTTACATTCTGCAGTGTTGTCACGTCTTCCGGAGGAGCGACGGCGACGGCAGATTGCGCGAAGGAATCCGAACTCGCATGCGGGGTCCGGGGGGGGGGGTCCTTCCGCAAAACGCGCGGCTCACTCCGCAGCTCCCCCCCGGGCCGTCAACCGCTTTTCCTTCCTTCCGGTTCTCCCCGCGCCCTTTCTTTCCCGCAGGAATCTCCCATAAAAACCGGAATAACATTACGACTCACACATCGGAGAGCGAAAGAAAATCGATTTTCATCTCCGGCATTTCAAGATATTCAAACTTTCTACATAAAGCTAATTTCCATTCGGTCGATGAATATGCAACATCCCCCCGGACGGGAACTCGGTTTCATTTGGAAATTCTTCGGCGAACTTCCGCCTTCGCCGGCATCCGCGAAATTCGATACCACCCCCCCGCACACCCCCATCTCCACCCCCAAAACTGCGTGACACCGTCTAAATTAAGCCTCATGACTTTAATAGTTATTAATACATTAATAATTCATTTTAACGCCGCGGAACAAAGCGGGGAGGGGA
>JAOWBB010006661.1:0-20566 GCA_028565995.1 Ricinus marginatus
AGGGAATTTTAAATATAATATCAAAACGAAAGTGGAGGTGATTTCACTGTCATAAAACAATTACTTCACCATTACAGATTATATATGGTTATTTACCAAATGAATTTTTCCGCTTTGATATTATTTAATTTTTATTCCAAATACTTAAGTCACAGAATTAAATATAGCTAGAAATAATGTTTATATTATAGCACACAATAAAGAGACTTTATGCCCGTTACCGAGTCTCTATTAAAGTATAACAATGCATAAAAGATTAAATAACATATGGGAGCGACCTTATTTTTAAATTCATTAATATACGGGAGTGAGCGTTTTAAAAAGTATATCAATTTCCTAAAGAGAAAAAAGATTAAAAAGATTTTAAAATTGTATAATATTTCTTTGTTATATGTCAGTCTATATTATCATTTTACAATTACAAAAGATTATTACTAACAATAACCAATTTGGAGTTTAAAAGTTGAAATATAATCGATGTACTGATATCATGAATTCAATATTCCTTTCCTCGCGGTTTTGCATTTTAAAATGGGTCCACTGACGAGAGTTTCGAATGTTAAGCTCAATATTGCCTGTAATAAATGATCTCAACATTATTTAACGCTTGTCACATCATAAGGAAGTATCAACCAATTTTCCTTTTCTGATTGACAAATTTTTTTTGTCATATAATTAATGTCCTGAACCCTCATTTTCTATTGAGCATAAATCAATATCAAACATTATAGGATAATAATTTGAGTATTAAAATTAAACTGCCGGCGAAATTTGTGGCTTTTACTTTGAATGCGAGACAAAAAATATATTTAATGTGCTATATTTTCGGCTTTTAATAATACATCAAGAATTTTAAAGTGATTTGAGACTGATATATGTGAAACCGAAAACATTATATATAGAACACAAGAACATTGAATTGTGAATGAGTATTTTTTAAGATTTCATAACTGAGATTAAAAATTTGATCTGGCCAGATGCATTATTTAAGCACACTTTAATAAAAATCATGTAAAACTAAGATATATCCTTGTTTTACCCAAAATGCATTTCTTTTTATATTTTTTTTTCAAAGGCAGATGGATATGAGAAAGAAACATAAAGGGCAAAAGTGTCTCTTTTTTGTTTACATTCCGAATTATTGCTTATGAGTAAATGTTTAAATCAAGGAAATTTTCGAGTCGTCTGATAAATAATGGAATAAGGAGAATGATTATATTCTTGTACTTAAAAAAAAAACGAGGCATATGAGAAAGTTTATATGTAACCTAAGTATCAGAAGGCTGGAGATTCTCCTAAATCGAGGAAGTAATATTTGCTAATATGGAATTATATGAAATAATGACAGGACGATAGTTTTTAAAGTTAACAATAAAAATATCTTTTTTTGGAATTTTAAATATATAAAGTGAAGAATGAATTGGCTACTGACATATCTTAAAGGAGTTAAAGAAAATATCTTTAAAATAGTAAATGAGATCAAATGAGACTGGTCACCGACAAATTCCTGGTGCAAAGTACCAACTTTTCCAGTTTTCCAAAATCGTTATGTAGTGTTATTTCTTCTGTAAATATTGAACCGTAATCTTTTATGTTCAGGCGTTACCTTGATTGAGAAAAAATTAAAAAAAAAAGACCAAATGAAACCTCTGCTGTTTTATTCACCAATATCAAAATCTTTTTCTTTTAAGTAGAGACGCCTTTTTCAAATTATCCAAATTTTATAAAAATATGTATACTTAATCCGATTCATACAAATAAATTGTAATTTTATATAAAGAACAAAGACAATCAGTAAATGTGGAACTTAACTAAAATAAGATTGAAATGAACGTATAGTATGCTTGCTTTCATCTTTACACACTGTACGTTAAGATTTATATGCAAAAGATAAAAATGGACTTGCAGAAAGAAAATTTAAAATATGTTGAAATTTTAACATGTCACGTTATATTAGAAGAAAAAAAAAGAACTTTCTTTAGTAGTCAAAAGTTAAGAAGAAATATCGAATGTAATGAAATTTAGAGAACATTAAAATATGAACAGTAAATAAATAAATAAACTTTTATCTGTCAACCTCTTCTATTTGCTGAAAAGAAATGTGCAACGTTTTAAATTAAATTTAAAGATTTTGCAGAATCTGAATAATCTTTTCCTTGAAATTTAAAGTTTGCCTCGACGTCCAAATAATTTTATATAAAATTTAATAAACGAGAAAACTTTCAAAGGCAAAAAGACAAAATTTATACATAACAATGCAGCTGATCCTTTTTGATAAAATAAAAAAGAAAGAGAGAAATAAAAATAGAACAGTTAAGGTTTTTATACGCGGGGGATTTCATTAAAGGTAAAGGCGATTTTAAAAAGGAAGAAACCAACCGGAAATCTCAGTTAAGAAAGCGGCTGGGAAAAGTTGGTTATACACGTTCGTAAAAGGAAATACTTTCCCCCTCCCCAATTGGAGTCAGTATTGGATAACTTCAGCCACCATTTTCAAACAATTTTTTTCTTACATATTATTCATTCGGTAAAATTTATTTTAAAGCACATGAATCGAAAGAATTTAAAATTTTGTCTGTCGCCATGGTCTGAAGTCAAACTTCAAATTTTAGCTATTTGCCATTTGTCAGAATGCCAATTTTCGAACAGATAACACGGTCCGCATTATCCGAGCAAAATTCTTCAGCTCCGTGATCCTGAAGTTGGGATCGAAATGTTAAAAGTCCGCTTTCAAACGTGAGTGCACAACAAAAATTGATTCAGGTCTTACCGGTGAATAATTACATTCAATCAAACTAATACGGATTCAGAAAATGTCACCCATAGCCCTGTCCCTAAATTTTCGAATGACCGTCGTCATGATGTTAAACATTATGAAGAAAATCTTTAAAAATTGTGCGGCGGAAATATTAGTTGGGACTATGATAAAAAAAGTTTTTTGACATTCGTTAAATTCAAAGTACGCATCGGTATTAATTTTGCCTCACGTTGTAAAATGTATTTTCTAATTAAAACTTACCGTTGGAAATATAGTTACATGAGTGGCACTTCCGTTAATAGATGTCTCCCCCGTTCTCTCTCATCGTAAATTTTCTTCCGTTTCAACTGGCGGAAGAAAATTTTTCCTGTGCTTCTCTTTTTAAGTTCTTATCATTAAAAGAGAAAAACCTTTTGATAAAATTATCCATAAGAAAAAAAATACCGAAAGAAACATTAAATATTATAACAATTGTTATTTAAAGTAATGGGTGAAATTAATTTGCGAACTCGAACTTGACGGCGCTGCAATCGGAACTACGCTCGCCGTTGAACTCCTTACCATTATTTTTACTGTTAGCGAATTCAAAATTAAGGAAGTATATTTTGAAATTTTCACATTTTAAATTTTCCCGAAACTTTTTTCCAAATTATTTTCGGCACTTTAGCATTGCGCGGAGGTCCGGCTCAGGTGAAATATTATTTCGTGCCGCGATCGCGTGCGCAGCATAAGAAAGGGGATTGGCGCCTTACCCGGAAGCGTGACGGAAGAACATTCTAACGAAACGGACTTTAATTCACTAAGATGACAGTCAGTTTGTCCGTTTAGCTTGCGGACGGTTAAATCTTCGTATTGTAACGATTTCTTTGTCCCTTTTTTTGTCTTTTTTTTTTTCGAGATCGAGGCAGCTGCGGAATCGAGTATCTTGAGTAAGACCGATCAATGAATTTCAGATACACGCTCGGCAGCCATTTTGCGGTTGTGGTAGAAAAATGTTTCAAGAATGATCGCCTGTAAGGAAACAGCTCAAATTCGCATAATCTGAAAGCGAAATCGATTTTTTTTTTGTGTTTTATTATTTATGTGATATAGTTTTTGTTTTTGCATTAAACGCAGAATAAAATAAAAATGTATTCGTATTGTGTGCTAGTGTGGGTGGCGTGTAACGTCGGAATAAGCATTTCGGTCACGGCGGAATATGAAGGTAATGTAGAAAGCATTTTATCAAAATCCGTAAAATTTTAGGCGTACCACAGATTTTCGGCCGAAATTTTTTCCTCATTTTCCTTTTCTTTTTTTTTTTCTCTTCCGCTCTCACCGAAAACGCATGATACGAGAGTTATTTATCACCGTAAATAGTTTCATATTAAAAGACGAACGGCGAAAATTTCATTAAGCCCGTCATCCCGTATCAGAATATGGTGTTGAAACGCTCTGGACAAGATGATAAAATATATTTTTTCATGTGTGTCGCACTTTTTTTTCTCCAGATTGTTTTTTTTCTTCTGTTAAAATTTTCGTTGCAAGGTAAACATTAACAAGTCGAATTTGACACCTTGATTTGTTGGGCTTGTTTCGTGAATGTTAAATAGCTTAGGGATCTTATTGATTTATTCCAAGGTTTCTCGCGTTTTTTTCCCCTCAGATTTTCTTTTATTTTTTTTTTTACTTTCGGTTTTTTTTTCCGGGGCCGGAACTTCCGCCATCCGACTTTCTCGTACTTTGCACAGAAGCTTCGAGAATGTTCCGCCCCGAGTCCGGATACGCGAACCGGTCTCGTTCGTGTGCGGGGCGAAACCGGAAACGAAAAAAAAAAAAAAAGATGGAAACGGCCGTTTTTTAAAGCATTTTCGCGGGACACGTCGGAGTGACCGTTTAAAAATGGAAATGGCGGTTGGATCTGGCGTAATAAATTTTAGCTCGAAATGTCGAATCTTCTGCGTTCGACAAACAAATCACGCCTGGGGAAGAGCCATTGTCTGGAGTTACATTTTCGCAAACAAAACCAAGAAATTGTTTCTGTTGTAGAATGTTGGCGATGGCAAGATTTGAGATGCAAGTTTTCGGTTTGTTCCACAGAACAAATAATATTCCCCGGGAAATTTTACATCTCTAATTTGCAAAGATAAACGAACTGTTTTCCTCGCTCTTGACTAATTAGCCGGGTATGGGATGGCAAAAACTGCGGTTAATGAAGTATATGACTGGCTTTATCCGCACGTTGCCCGTGTATTATCTCAAATGGCGGGTAAACGTATGCGAATGCCTGAGAAGGATTTGCAAATTGTTTCCCCTCTCCCGAAGATCTCTCACGTATTTTCTGGGTGTTGATTGGGAATTGCGATTCAGGAAGGCGCGCGACCTTATTGGGTTTCCCGGGATCGGGATTCCCTATCCGGGAATATCATAAATGCAAACTTCTGTGATTACTGGAAGATCCTCACGACGTGGGATCTGAATTACAATCAGGTATTACGAAGTCTTTGAGTGGCTTACGGAAGGGGGCGGTATCCGAAAAAGGCTTTGGTCTGAGGGATTACGGGAGATGCCGAGATTTTTTTACCCGTTTCTCAGCAAATTTGGGAATCATCCGGGAGCATCCGGACATTATGGGATCTTTTTCGAGCCTGACGTTATCGATTGGAAAATTTTCGCGGAGGCTCTGGAAGTTCAGTATCATCGTTTGCAGTTTATTTGCAGACATCATTAGCCAAGACAATATAATTTTTTGTATTGCGATGGTGAAACATAAAAAAAAAAAAAATGTCGGCGATGTCGTCAAAACGCATCCGTATATTTATTGATGCTTTTGCGAAATGGATATTTTTTATTTTAAATGAAATACACTCACTTATGTAACTGTCTTGTCCTAATCCATTTCCTTTTATGTTAATGTTAATACGCATTTGAACTTATCTACTTGAAAGTGTTTGTGTTCATGCTGCGATGTGTAAATTTATCGATTCATGTGGTTTTTTTTTTTCATACGTTTTTAATAGTTAAGTATAGTGCAGGAAAGTAAATCGGATGTAAAAGCATTACTGATGTGATCCCAGTCAGCGAATTTATCTTCAGCATTTTTATTAGAATGCGAAATTTAATCTAATATTTAGGTTTGTGTAATGTGACACCCAATGAAAATATATAGATTAGCCATAAGGAATGTTGTAAAATAAGCGATGAATTTAGCAACGCACGTGGAAAACTTATTTTATGTATGTAATGAAAATATATTATTACCTGAAAATGGCAAATATTGATGACGGATATTATATAACAGAATGCAGGTTATTCGACCTTCATGGCACTGTCATCAGTAAGATATTTAAAAATAATCAGTGAATATATGTTGTAATAAGAATATTTTTTCTTTTTGAAGCTGATTTTTCCGTTTAGTGCCTCGCATAAAATGATACATATTATCCAGAATGAGACCATCCGAAAAATGGAAGATGGAATGAAATAACGACCCATGTAGCATACCCCCAAAAACATTATTGGAAATTTGCGCGTGGTCCTGCATAGATTTTGAATTTTTATTTTTGATCTCGAAACACACCGGTTTTCTTTTAATATACATTTCATTGCTGACTTTTTATAATTCCTTTGATAGAATTATGCTGGAAAACAAAGAAAAATTTTCTCGG
Organism: Ricinus marginatus; assembly: GCA_028565995.1. Lineage (NCBI taxonomy): Eukaryota > Metazoa > Arthropoda > Insecta > Psocodea > Ricinidae > Ricinus > Ricinus marginatus. Next base: position 6,406 of record JAOWBB010006661.1, read on the forward strand.
TCGGTTGTCCAAAACTCATCCGATTGTGAATCGTTCTACGTTTTTAAGTCCACACTCAATGGAAAACAATAATTAATGTTCTGCTGGTGCCCACATCCACGTCCTCTTTCACAGATCTGGATCAGTGATCCCGGCCCAACTGTTTTGCATGTAGTGTGGATGCACCCACTCTATTCTTTGGTTGTCTCATATTTTATATTTGACAATTTCGCCTTTTAAAAGATGTTTTCGAAAAGTCAAGCGCGCTACGGCATTAACCAAGCTGTCGGATACACGTAAATTATAGCATGTTTAAGTAAACTACAGTCATAATTAAAATACATCAAGATCATATCTTATTCTGTTATTATATCACCATATCACTGATTCATATTTTATATGAATTTGTAAAACAGTTGTTTCATTTATTTCTTAACTGTTCGGCTTAAATGTAAATTTTTATTATTCAGTTTTACATCATGTATTTCTTGATAAAATATCAATTCAGAGTCGGAAACTTAGTTTTTAAAAAATCAGCACTGATAGCGATTATATCATCCCAACAAATGAAACTTTTTTTTAACGTTTGAATACCATATAGTAAGCTTATTTATAGAAGGTATAATGAGTTTAAATATCATTCTAGAAAAAGACATAGCTTGGAGAAAGGAAAAAAATACCATAACTACATCACAATATTGATTGCTTATTGATTAGAAATGCGTAAACATTGTTTTTCGTTTAATTGAAGGAATTCTTTTTTATACCAATTACAGAAGAAAGTCTTTTAGGTAAATGGGCGTTTGTCTTTGCGTGCCAAAATCGCTAAAGGGATATAAATTATTAATAAATCGTTCTATGAATTTATTTTCTTTATAAACGGAAATACATAAAGAGCAAAAGAATTAGGATACTGTATCATCATAGGTTTGGGATGATGGATATAATATGCAGTCTTGCCCGAGCTCATGGATTGGTGACAAATTTTAGTACTGACAATGTTAGGTATTAATAATACCAATGAACAAGCGAAAAGTTTTATTTACTATGCACAACTTATGTGCGGCGTTAAAAAAATTTAAAGTTTTCTTTTTTATTCATCTTCCAAAGATTAGTATTTAAGATAATTTCGATATTTTAAATAAATTCATACATTTCGAGAAAGTTAGATTATATATATGTGTGTATGTATGGGTGTGTGTGTGTTTGTGTGTCTGTATGTCTGTGTGTAGATTACTGAACTATATAAAGCTCACAACTATGAATTTTAAATGTATACAGTACGGAAGATTGAAGCACAATAGTACTTAGCTGAAGCTGTTAACCTTCACTTTAAATAGATCAAGAAAAAAAATATATATATATATATCAATGATCATGTCATATCATTTTTGCTGTGAACTTTGTGTTAATGGTATTTCATTTTTTAGTTGTATTCATCTGGACAGTACCCTGTCCTTCATTCCTTTATATCGTTAAGATATCTGATTTTGTTGAGAGGAGCATGTTCCCTATAAGCTTTTAGGAACTCTTATTTTCATTATATCTTTTAACGAAAGTAATATTTAATGATTAAACTATAATTTGGCTAATATTAAAAAACTTAAGATCAAGTTGTCTGGTAAATGGAGCATGCGCTGGGAGGCAAATCTTTGTACAGAAAAGGTGGAGCAAGAGTTTTTAAAAGTTAATGCGTTTAAGGTGGAATATTGAAGTCATCTTCCTGCCATTGTTCGCTTTTTCCATGGAAGGAATATGCAGTATTCCAGCAAAAAATCCAGAGTCTGTGCACCTGCATACCACCCTTCGTTACCGATGCCCTCCTTCAGTTGTTTTGTATACATAAATTATATTCTGATACTGCCGATCACCGTTCATTTTCACTTTTCCGTTCTGTTGAATCCCATCCATACATTCGGTTCAAGGAGCATTTTTCGTTTGAAAATCTTAATAACTCGATTAATTTTTCTTAAACGCATCCTGTGGAATCTCTTAATGGAAAAATCTATTTTCAATAACGTATATGAATTTCAAGTAAGGAATATTTTACACCTTGCCTACCTCGCATGATCTGCCTCTAAAATCAAAATTATTGACTAATTAATTTCGTTTTTATGTTTTACCTGCAGGACTGTAAATTGTTCTTGAAGATCTTTACCATGAGATGCATATATATATTCTCATACAGAATGAAATCGCTCATATTATTTTTGCTAGGTAAAAAGCCAGTGCCTACTTTCCTGTTCAATTTATCCGGGAACCAAAAGTTCATAATGAGTTTAACACTTAGAATTTTTTCCATTTTTCTAGTGCATATTAAGCCCTAATTTATATTATTATAAACAATTTCATTTATTAGTCCAATGCATATTAAAAGAGGCATTTTGTGAGTCAAACAATGTAGGGCTTTCATTTATTGCCTCTTTTCCGGCGCATTTTATTTTGTTGCACCTGATCACACAATCCATATCCTTTTCACAACTTAAAAAAACATTTAAATTAATAATAACTTTGAGCAATTCCCCATGAAATGAAAATGAATATATTCCATACTGGGAAAGAAATTTTGATGTTTTGGATTCAATGAAAAATAATTATGAAATGAATAAGTTTATAAGCGTAACTTTGATAAATTAATAAAAATTATTAATTAACTTCAGCATTTGATTTTGATTTTTGATGATACGTTCTTTAAAATACGGTTATAGAATTTAACATCGTGACATGCGTGTATTTTATATGTGCTAAACGCATACTTTAAAAAGCAAACAAACTTTTATATCATCATTTAATATATTGTGGCCCATTAAGATTAGCACAAAAGCTTATGTTGCGCCATTTGTCTCTGATATGAAGGAATTCCTATGTTGAAATAATAATTTATTTTGTTCGATGTATTGTTGGGGCGGAAACAGCGTTTTGTTGTTAGTAGGTTGGAAATGATTTTAAGATTTACATTGTTAGGGGTTGGCCTTAATGCGTTAACTTTTAACCTCGTGGAAAAACTTGAAGTTAACCTTTAACTCTTTTCTTCACCTTAGGCTAATAATGATAAATAAAATTTTAACTTTGCTCTTCAAGATATCGGTGAGATGTCTCTATGGCGAAATAATTAAAATCACGTTAATAAATTTCTGGATTATATGAATTTTATATGCGATTCTCGATGGGATTAAGGGCGAAAAAGGATAAGACTTAATATTCTAATATCATCTTATTTAATTTGATGCTTTTGTCATAATAACTAAGCACATTCCAGAATATATTAAACTCTACTATATTTTATGTGGAACCTTTTTGTAATTTTAAAATGACTTTTTTTTTTTTTTTACATATTTTTACAGGCTTACTGCGATATTTTCAAAATTTTCTATTTAAGGATGGTATGCCGTTGTTACAAAATTCAATGTATGTTATATGAGAATTTATATTTATTTGCTCATCAAATGAGTGCCGGAAAACCTGTGCAGAATTTTTCATTCGGCTTTATTTCCAATATTTTACTAAATAATTAATTTTAAGAATAATTCCCTTGTTAATTTAATTTTTTTCGCAAAGTGATATTAATCAATCTGCTTCGCTTCGCTTTGTTGCTAAGAATATTCTCTTGTATTGTAACAGTTTAAACGCAGACATACCGTGTTTCAGGTATTTCATACGGTCTCGTGAAATGAAGCTGATATTTGGATATACTGCTAAGCGAATGGCTTAAACATTTTTCCATTAGATATTATCTAAAACTGTTATTAGGAAAGTAATTGCGCCTGTGTTTGACATATAAAAGGACATGCGAAGTATTGTCGAGATATAATTGACAGGATGGTAATAACTGCTTTGGTGATTACAGCGGAAAATGAGTTTGCAAATTCATTTTCATTCGTTTTTTGAAACTGATTCAACCTCAGCAGTATATGCAATGTCGTAGACAAATCTTCCGTATTGTGATGTATTCTGCTTTTGCTTACGTTGTTGGGTAATATAATTTTGAATTTTGAGTTTAGTTATTTTAAATTACTTTAAAAGTAAGATGTAAACCCTTTAGAATAGTCAAAAGTTAATTCCATAAATAATTTGCCAGTTTCAGGTCATTTAAAATCGCACTGAATGAAAGTGGATTACCTCATTTAGGCCGCAGAGAGAAGTCTGGAATAGTTGCTTATTTCACCTTTGAGGGATTGAATTCTGTGATCTCTTCCTTAAATATATTATGCCAATTGGGGTAACGGTCTTACATTAAAAAAAGTAATTACTTTGTAATTGAAGTATTCACTATTAGATACAATTTTACGTTAAAAATGCAAAAATATCTTTATTGTCTCAGTTTGAAAGTCCAAATAGTTACATCGTTTGTCCTTTTTGTGTATTTTTATGTCGCCGCAAAGTTTCACCAAATGAATTTGGATCAAACCCAGTTAGGTCTGGCGTGAATTTTTACGGCTTTAGATTGTTAATTTAAGCGAAATGTTTAGATTTTCTCGGGTTTATAAAACTGGTAAATTTTCAATTTGAGATAGTTTATTGAAAGAAATAACGTACAGGATTTAGTTTTCTCAGGCGATCATACAGTGAACTCCATTTATTTGCGCAGTTTATTAAAATTTAAGGGTGAAATTTAAACAAAAAAAAATTGAGATTTTTTTCCAAATGGAAAATTATTTCTGAATTATTCAGTTAGAGGTAAAGCCGAAGGCTGTGCTTCACGTTCATAAAGGATTCAAGATGGAAAAATTGAATGAGAGATGACACATTTGGGGAATTATGCAGAGTAACTGACCTAAAATATATATTATGGTAAATGGTCCCGAAATTCTTATTTTCAGGGCTTGACCTCATACCATTAATTCTGACATCTTTAGACTGAAGGCACTGAGTAAATCTTACACTTAACCCTTTCTTTTTTCCTTTGATATATTGCTCGCAGCTGACGTTGAAAACTTTTTTTTTCAGCTGTTAACCGGTTTCTTTTGCTGCTGACTCCATTCCTGTATTAGAGAAAGAATAATTTCAGTACTTTTCTTGCCCGTTAAATGTAGAATAATTTTCATTCTTTGTTTAATGTAAGCGGTCGAACTTATTTTCGGTCATAAAAGAAAAGATTCAGAGCTTGCAGATGGTAAAGATACATCACCGGAATAACCTAGTTTGCAATTAACAATGCAGATTATTCGCAATGTATTCTTCGGATTGGCCCATTCGTGTCGTTTAATCCATTTTCTCGCATCGGGAAACTATTTGATTTTCCAGTAATGATCTTTCTTCGTGAAATCGAAACCTTTCAGCGTTTTATGCAATATAACGCTTTTCGATTTATCATCTTAAAATGTAAGCCAGATTTCATAGGATATGTAGAATAATCTGATATCTGACTTGAGTCTGAGTATTTATTTTCGACAAAAGAGAAAACTGTAAGATTGCACTTTTATTTTTTAATTTTTGAATTGTTCCACAACTATATGCAAGTTAGGTGAAGTTTATTTTGCGTTTATATTATGTGGGCATAAATTGATGGGCCGAAAACGATCCAAATCACCTGCGTTGAGACAGATCCATATAATTATTCTCTTTCGATAATTTTTAAACTCTGCGCATTTTATCGATTAATAGGCTTCATTTTCCATTTGGAACTCCATATTCCAAATTATGCCGTTTATTAAAAAATTTTGCTGTTATTTCCTTAATTCGAAAAATATAAATTATTTTTTGGTCAGAATTAAATTTGCTATCAGATTTTTAATTCCTTAATAACTATTAATTATTACGATATTTTTATATATATTTTATATATATCCTATCTCTCTCATTTTTTTATGATTTTGAATGTTATTTTAACCAGCAGTCAAGTTTTCAGTTGCATCACTCTTTACCTTTGCTATTTATCCGTATTGTATAATAAGTATAATTACTCTATTGATATTTTTCATAATGAGTTGCTGTCAAAAGAATAGAACCAATAAAGCTACACTTTTGGCAATGAAACAATGTTTATCGGTTACGGTTAGTTTTCATTACTATTTATGAATCTTCGTTTTATTCCTGAGTTCGTTCCTATTGCTTCCTAACAGCACAGGATTATCATAACATGCACACATGCACTCATTTAGTTTTTATGGTCAAATGTTTTTCTTTCCAGAAAATTAAATTCTTTCCAGAGTAGAAGTACATATTTACCTCAGTTATTGTTCCAAAAAACGGGATTTTTTCCGTCTGCTTAAACTAATGCCCGTATATTTTTTTTAAATGTGAGCAAATATTTCACAGTTTTTTTCTTCCTGTTCCTATTTTCCGACATTATCCTTACAATGTAGGTGAATGTTAGACTTCATTTATCTTTTTCAGGACTTTTTACTGCCGAAGACATGAACCCGGCATTATCTTGCCTTCCAATCGTTCTAAATACATTTTTTTCAACGTTTGAATAATTCATGAAACCATTTTTCTAAGGTTTTGGATAAATTTATATGATGAGAAACCAATTATGATTGACTTTTTGTATGTGCATTGTCACGACCCACATTAATTTACAATACAATGCGGGTCATCAGCTATACTTAATGTTAATTAACTATAATAATCGATTAATTATCGTTGACTGCTCTTCTTATAAATGAAAATACTACATGAACGGCAATCTATATCTGAGCTTAAATCATTCTTTTATACGAATGTAAAATATCTTTGTTCCTTAATATACTATGTAATATATCAAGGAATAACATTTTAAATGAAAATAATTTAATTTAAAATAGTTCATATTTAATAAATTACGACGACTGGAATGTATTTCATTCAATATTTTAAAGATTCACGTCTATATCATCGATATTAAGTTATATTTGGTTGATTTTTTTTAAATATGATATATCTCAGCTGAAAATCTTGCTGGCTCTGCGAAAAAATGCCATAAAAAATTTTCATGGTATCATTTTTCATTCTGCCATATACCTTTTTCTGGTTTTTAAGATCCAATTTCTCCAAAAAAAACCGCAATATTTTTGTCCGATGATACGAGAATGGGAATTTTTAAAAATTTAATTAATCAAACATATGAATGAATTAGGTTTAAGAAGAATGAGTTCATTTTATATTTTTGCTTCTGTGTCAGTTGTTTGGGTAAATTATATTTTCGAAGTGTTGCTTCTGAAATATTTCTTTCCAAGCGACCTTTTTATCCTCGTTCCATTGTTAATCTGAATTATTCCTTACATTTTCGAGAATCCAAATAAGGCTTTTACCTTTCGAATTCTCTCAAAATTCCCTTAACGATTTCCTTTTTCATTCTTTTCTGTGACAAGGTTAAATTTGCTACAGCATTCCTCTGAAATATTCCTATTCTGCTTCAAACCAATGAACATTTAATCGGCTCAGAAAAGATTTTGCCATGATTTTATCAAGCACCGTGAGCACTTTTGTTAGTTTCTTTGCTGCTAGGCAAACATTTACGTGAAAATTCCTGATTCATTGAGTTTTCATTGTCTTCTTTCTATCTGTCACCCATAGGATCCCTGCCGTTCCATTCCTAGATAATCAGCTACGCTTTCAAACTTATTGAAACTTATATTCATAAAATTTAAAGTTGAAATTAATGTAAATATTCTGGCTTGGTCGCTGCTGAAGAAAGGGGCTTCAATTTCTTTAAATCGCATTATTTACTTTTAAGAACAGGTAGAAATTCTTTTTAGTCATTCATTGTTTACAAAATTAGCCTTGAGGATTGATTTTAGTTTTACAAAAAGAATTTCACTTCTATTTGCCGTTTCTCAAACACTTTTTGTGTATGCGTTACGTCGAGAATTTTTATTCGGTACCATTTGATTCATGAAATACGATTCAGCTAATAGCGTTACACTTTCATTTTTGTTAAGTTTCATCAGGTCCATTTCATAAAATTTTTGTCCTTTTTAATTGTAATGAAATATAAATCAGACCGAAAAAAAGGTAGTTGAAGAGATATGGGCCATAAATCAAAACTGTCAAGACGGCGAATTTTTTTCGACTGATATCGGGGTTAAAAAGTAAAATGATCCATATTGAAAAAACCTTTCAGGTTTCAAGTTTTGAAATTTGTTTTACAATCAGTAACTTTAATTGAAAACTAAAATACCAAATACATAAATATTTAATCACCGAAATTTATTTTTTGCTTTACATAGATCTGAATATTACATAATTGCAGTGAAATCGAAATATTTACATGAAACTATCTTCAAATGAAAAAAAGAAAAAAATTAAAACTGAATGGAAGTTTAATACGCTGCAATATTAGAGTTAACATATTACGTTAAAAAATTAGTTTTGGTTGTTCTAAATAATGTCGGAATATCTTTTGCGCTTTTAAATTTATACAGTAATTTATACAATCATAATTTATTCTTATATTATGTACTCCATGTCCATAATACTATACACCGATAATAATCAAAGCAGATTTATTTCTGATGTTCAAAATTTTATTTAATTTTATAAATACGATATATTTTATTTTGTAAATGAACTTTTCTGAAATGTGTAAACTATGTTACTGACGATTTTTGTATCATTAAAATTTCATACATATATATTAAAATATCAAAACAACAAAGCATTTATTATGTAGTAATTGTTAATCTTTTAGAATGTTGTGGGATGTACAACATATTTTTTTTCCATGTCCTGCACCGATTTTGTTTCCACCCCCGCTTTTTTGGTCAAGTACTTACATTTTATTTTTTTATAATCCTCTTTAACACAGTTTCAAACCTTTTATGAATTTATGATTCGCGGTATACCGATTTTCTGTTATCGACGAATATTTCGTTCATGTTTGAAAAGCTTAAATACGTCCGATAAATTTTTTAATTTTATCTGTAAAAACGAAATAATCCGAGTAAGAAAATGTTTGAAAAAACTATAAAAAATGCAGTGAATTCATCGATGACAAATATTAAGTTAAAGTGATTTTCTCGCACTGAATATTGTATTACATAGCAGTATTTCCATGGTAATTAATTGAAATTGCCTTATAAATAATACTGCCAAGGCTGTTAATTGCACAGTTATCCCATATATTTTTGTTAAATTGAATTTAAACTTGAAACTTGTCAGGTTTGAGGATCGCACGTTTTATTAACTTACAGCTTTTCTTGAATAATTTGTGAAAATTTGCTACTATACCTATGAATTACTTTCTCTCTCTATACATATATATATATATGATGGAATGTGAAAACGAGATAAGGAATAAGACAATTTAATAATCATTTATACTGCTAAAGATTTATTGTTATTAACATTTAGAATTTGATCATATTTTTTTAACTATAAAATTTCATTGGTTCCAACTGTAGTTTTACCAATTTATTATGAATGATTTTTAATAAAAATTGTACCATCCTTTTTAGTCAAATTTTGAATTTATAATAATAATGTGCATTTTAAGGATAATATTTTTTTAGAATTATAATAAATTTATGGTTTTGTGATTTCCATATCTTTCTTTTTTTTTTACTTTCCGCCATACAAAAAGTTTTATGAATAATTCTCCAAAAATTCAGTTTTTAATGATTTTGTCAGTAAAATGTTTTCAACTAATTTCTGTTATCTGTTCCAAAGTTTTAAATTCACTGTGATTTTCGAGAATAACCAAGGAATAGAACATTCTTAAATAACTTTCATAAATGCAATCTTTATATATATGTATATATTTTTAATAGTTCTTTAAACAAATTCATACAAGAAAAAATGTAGGCATTATTTTATTCCTCATATCTCGCAAGATCTGTTAAGCTACGTCATTATACCATTCACTAATTCAGTTCGCTGTATTAGTTTGTAGTATTTAGTCTCTAAAGATTTATTTGATTAAATATGGCAAGGAAGTTTCTAGGAAAGTCTAAAGGTATTGAAATGTTATCCATTATTGGTTGAGACAAGTAGATTATCTTTAAAGTGCATTTCCTTGACTTTACTTTTGCTCTATCGATCTGATTCAGAAAGACGTTATAATTCCCGGTGAATTCATGTGTGTGAATCACATAATACGGATTTGTAAGCTGATGAAGTAAGATCTTTTTTAAAAATATTCATCCTATGATTAATACTTTTCGTCAGATGCACTGTGTTAGTCACTTCGATCACATTTCAATTATCGAACATTTCAAGTGAAACTAATTGTCTTGTACCTTAAATGGTATATTTTTATCAAATATTATGGTATATATGATTTAAGGACGAACATTAATGTTTGAAACTCTATGTATTCCCTGAAGATTGCCGCCCTGTGTAACTTGCAAGCAATATTTTTTTGTCTTTTAGGCATACCAATAAATCAAGTCCAGTCGAGGCAGCGAAGAAATGAAATTTGAATATTTCTTGTGTATACGCAGCGAATGATTGAGTTTGGAAACTTTTTTGATTGAGGAAGAAACTTTTTTATTTTTTAAACTTGTTTTCATGTTTTTTTTCTCCAGGCGTTCCGCGTTTGGAGGTCGAAAGCCTGGAAAGCGGGTACCACGGCCTGGTAAAGGAGAACGAGACCGTTGTGGAGGTGACGCCCAGAATCCGCGGAATCGGAGCGAAGATCTGCAGTTTCCGAATCGTGAACCAGCACCACGGTGAAACGCCGTTCGAGGTGAGTAACCGCAAATTGCGACTCGCACAACACGCGCACACGGCACTGACCATTTGGCAAGAACCGAATTGGACGGTTGCCGGTTCCCCGCGGATTTTAAAGCTCGCATTTCGCGTCTGACAAAGCTTTCGCTGCCGTCAATTATTAATTATTCCCGGATTGCTCCACTTGGAATTCTTTCCTTTCTCTGCTTTCCTGGCCCTTCAGAATCTAATTTATTAAGCTTATTCATTTTTTATACGAAAACGAGTTTCGCACAGTGCTCTTACAGGGGCCTCAACGCGAGCAATGTCTCTAATGGAAAGCTTCTGTCGCCGAATTAAGCATTTCAATTATATATTAACTTTCTCTTACATTAATCAAAGATAATACCAGTAACATACATTAGCGTTCTTCATCAAATTTTTCACATATTCCAACGGGGGACGAAATCTTGGGCTACGGAGTAGGAAACCACAATTGTTAATTACGAATTCTCAAAATATACACGTCAAAAACGAATTTTGAATCTTTCGCACTGATGTGCGAAAGGAGACAGTGCAGAAGGATAATTTGTGACATGAGGACAATAGGGTTCTCGACTTTTAACCCCGATGGCACGAAAGAAATTTGCATCCCAGAGAACTGTGAAGTAGTTATCTTCTCCGCGGATAAAATGACAGGATCTCGCACTGTTGTAAGAATGGAAATAACCATAGAATTTCTTAAGTGCTCGGGTTTCCGCTCTTTCGATCATAAATTCGGGGGTTTATAAGGGTATTCGAAGTCAAATTTAATTTTATCGTGGAAGCCAAAATCTCTGGATGCCCACAAAACGGAAGTATCCTCGAGGAGCTTTCGATGCTGGCGGGTCGTTTGATTAAAGCTTGGAAACCGGCTCAAAATTTTCGAAACATAAGTTCGAAAGTGAATTTCGCGGAGGGCGGGGGCAAAATTCAACTTTGCACGCGGTGTTTTCCGATGGGTTTCGAATTGATTTTCATTACACCGCGGCATGCGACTTAGTGCGGTGTCTGACGGGGCACCCTTTGGGCATCCGTACAGCATTTCTCGAATCAGAATGTTGATTTTGGTGTCCTTTTCGAATCCCAAATGGGCAATGAGGGCGAAGGCAATAAATTCGGTGAGACTCCGCGGAATACTAAACACATCCATGTTTCGCAGTGGTGAGGATGAGCTTCCTGCGATCACGATGATGGTTCCTCTATATCATCCATCCAGCCCGTCTCGTTGTTTCCTCTATAAATCACAGCTTTATTTATCGCTGTTATTTTTTGTGCAGTCGGCAACGTTTAGCTGATGGCATTCATTCCTGCATTTTCATATTTAATTTTCGTTTTTGCGTCGTCGAAATAGCGGAGATTTGAATGTGCCCTTAAGCAAGTTACGTGTTATTCTCGATTAATTCACCTAATCATTTATTCTTCAGCTTTATTCGTTATGCTTTTCCGAAACGTCAATAGCGCAACTTGATCTGTAAATCTATTTTACACTATTAGTGCTATAATTTTTAAACGATGCATATATTATGTGTAAAGCATATTTTTAAATTGAATTTATTTTTCTAAGATTTATTTTAATTCCTTTGATGAATCTGGGATTTTTATTTTAGATAATACGCATTACCGAAGCTTGATTGTGTAGAAAGACATTCAACCGTCAGCCAAAAATGTTTCCTATGGGATTTTTCAATACGGTCAATTTGGCTAAAAGGTTAATTCCCGACTTTTGTGATACATTTTGTAATCAGCTAGCGATATTATTTTGAAAGTTATTCGCGTTGGCATACATCTTCTGGTTAGTAATTGAGGTGCTGAAACCGTGTCTTGACTGACGCGAATACTTTACGACTAACTCAATCTTTAGAGGAAAAGAAATTTATATCATATACTACAATTCAGAGTTCCATAATTAAGAGATAAAAGAATGACATTTTTTCGTTTTATCGAATTAATTTAATAGTTTTTAATGTAATTAAAAAAAACCCGAACCATTTTCACGGAGCTGGAAATAAATATTATCTTTTTCCCGATTATGTTCGATATCGGCAAAAATGTATAATTGTTGTGGAAGGTATGGATATCCGAATTTTTTAATCCCCACCATGATGCTGCATCGTTTTCATTCTGCCGTACACATTTTAAAAATTTATATTTCGCTTTTTGGAGGCTCATTACTTTGCATAATATATTAAAAAAAGGTTTTTAATATTGAAAATACTTTCCCAGTTTAATGAATGGTAATGGAGGATATTGTCGGATATAATGAAGGCAAAAAGGCATATTTATTTTTTTTTCGTCTCTAATAAGATTTTTTTTCATTTCGATGGAAATAGTATAAGGGATTTTTTTTTCAATTGTGAATAAATAACTCTGATTTTTTGAAATTCGATGTGCATCATTTGTGAAAAATGTTTAGAATGCACGGGCAGTTATTAGTCACTGTCATTGTTATTACGTAGATTTTCTCTATTTCCAGAACTTATCATTTTCTCTTAATATTCCAATTCTTGAATTAGCATCTACTGAAACCAGTTATCGCATTTCATCTTTCTGTGAATGTTTCAAGTTTTGTCTCAATTTCATACATGAAAAGCAGTAATGCAATGCGTTTTATGTAAGTGAATATTAATGATACGACGACAGTTTTGGCAGTGACTTGCTGAATATTTCCTTGAAGTAGGATTATTTTTTTTCTCTTCAGCATGTACTGTACTTCTCGATAGAACGTAATAACTCTTTCGACATTTCACTTTTGTGAAGAGTCCAAGACTCCAGATTTTTTTTTTTTTTGTACAAAAGAATATTGTATTCCCAGCACATGACAGCCCTTTTGTAACTTCTATATATATATATATATTTTTTTTTTTTAATATCACTATGCATGAATCGAAAATTGGTTTTGAAATATAAACTATTTTCATCTTCAGTCTTCTGGAATCGTTTCCAGAACTATTCAAAACTAGAATGAAATTTGTCATATTCAGTAAAATTCAAGAACTTATTGTTCAAAATGTTATCATTGTATGATTAACAATCGGATATTAAAAATTTTTATAGAATATCTCCGTCTTCAATTATTACTCAGTAATTATAATTTTGACGTTTCATAATTTTTTTTATTTTCTTTATCTTTGCACAAAATATAAAGTTAGTCTGACTCCAAGAAGATTCTGCCAGAGACGTATTAAAATTAACAGCTGTCGATGAGAAATTACAATGAATGGTTCCATCCGAAGATTCTGTGAATCAGCATATTTACAACATATGAATTTAGTTTCTTCCATAAAATTATCCTGGTCAAATTTTTATTATTCATAAAAATTACTGAATTCCTAAATATTTTCCTAAAGAATTTCACCATTACTTTTATGTTCCAATTTAAATAACATTTGCCATTAATATTTTCTTCGAGTTCATTTTAGTTTTGTCATTCACATCTGAATCTTGAATAAGCATCTATATGTACATAATTGTGAGAATACTTACTCTTTTATATATATATATAATATATGTTATAAATATTATGTATATATATATAATATGTTATAAATATATATATATTATAAATTACAAA
>JAOWBB010006662.1:0-20557 GCA_028565995.1 Ricinus marginatus
CCCTCCCCCCACCCCGATTCTCTTCCCATTCCTCTCGTTACTATCATCGGGGTCATCCCACGTGAAAAGTGCTGAAATATTTTGAAACAACAGCTTTTCCATTCCGGATCGGGACGGATGCAGGAAATCGCCTGTTAACTGAAAAAGTACCCGGAAATTTTCCGACCGAGACTCGTGCACCTTGATGGCAGGCATTCACCATTGCAACGAATACGTAAAAATGCGCACCGAGTGATTAATGAAACATCAAAAAATCAAAATGCAAAATCGATGAAAGGGGAATAATTTCGCTGTAGGATTTCCGTGTTTTTCAATAAGGAAAGGATTGCAAACATCGTTTTCAATGCCGGTTCCTCAAATTGTTATCCGGATATCCAATTTGGATGCAAAACATTGTACACACAGCAAACCTATTATCAGAAACGTCAACATGCAGACTAGGCAAATAAAAGAGATTCTAAGGCGGAATTTAACAGAAATTTCATAAATATTGGTCTTAAGTTTCCGACCGTGACTATTTGTTTGACAAAATCCCAGTTCTTATGCAAAAATTTGATTAAGTCTTCCTCAATAAAAGTTGAATTAGACAAGTATCAATTTGTCCTAAAACTTCTGAAAGTTGCTAAATTTTAATTTATTTTATCATTTTCAACATCGGAATCGACGCAAGTCGCTTACTCCAATTAAATGCCTGTATTTTTCGAGTTGATTCTCGCATAAGTCTAAAATTTAGAGGATTTTTATTATTTATGACCTGCATTGTCCTTTTACTTGCTGATTTTTTTCAAATGTATATACCTAAAACCGTTGCAATCGACGTTTTTGACGTTTTCAGGAGCAGAATAATTAACTCTTATTGCTCCCGGAATGATTTCATTCATTTTAACTGGGTTTTATGATCTACAATGAATATTAAAGAAACCTGATGACAAAATTCGAGACGGCAAAAGGCAGGAACTCAATAAACTTACGACTATTCCCTTAACATTCGGTAAGCAACTAAAAGTTTACAAAACTAAACTTTGATTAAGTTATGATAAGTGTTAACTGCTTTAATGGATTACGCGGTTTTGCGCTGTTATCCGGGTTGGAAAAGCAAGATATGTGGCTCCCCAATGAGAAATCCGTTTTTCAAATCGTCCCAGACTCTTTTTCACCCCTCTCTCCCCAACGATTTCCCTACCCCCTCCCCGCCTCATGCAAAATGCGAAGAAGTATGGAAATGAAGCTGAGAATTTCGGAAATAGACACGAAGAGCGAAAAGGAAAGGATTTCGGGGTTGGTCGAGAGTTGCAGGGGTTGATTCCTCAGCAGAAATGGAAATGTGTGCAATTTGATCAGCAAAAAAGTGCCCTCTAAATCACATCAGCATTTTTCAACAACGTCTTGGGCTTTCCACAATGTCTCTAACAAATCATATTTTCAATGCATCGACAATGTCGCAATTCCGCGTCAATCCCTCTCCTGTCGGCCTGCTCTTAGCCCCGAAGCTCAACGGCGTAAACCCAACGCTGCGTCTCGACCGAAAAACCATTTCAGAATTATTTTCATTCTAATTTTCGGTTCACATTTAAGAGTAGTCGCGATGCCGATCGATTAGAGTCAGTTTATTGACAGTATCAAGTTAGATTGAGAATTTCAGTTTGCAATGTTACCAGCTTTGTTCAATATTCCTTGAAAACGTAACGCTATGCTGCCAATGGCTGCGTGCTCCAGCCTTTGATTCTACCTTGGTTTGAACAACCTTTTCTGTTACACCAAAGCGCTCGGTGTCTGTTTCTTTCGTTAATCCAACCCCAGCTTCATTAAGACCCTTCATCTTATTACAACAGGGGGTGATACTTATTTTACAAAAAGTACAATATTTAATTCACTAAAAACCTTTCACTTAATATCAAAAACAAGCGCCTTCTTACTCGTTATTCTCGCGATCACTGTCAGTTCCAAACTGGAATGCTTGATTACTAAATTGTTTACCTTATCCATTAGTCTATGTCGAGTTTTGATAGGCATAACGTACTTCCAGAGCAATTCGGAGAAATCATTTAATACAGCAATAAATTTTGCACCGTACCAAGCTCTGACCCAACAGGTTCGAATATAAATATATAAAATGTAATAAGTTAGTTAAACATAAAAAGCTGGCTCAAAACAGGACTGGTAATTAAATTTTAATACATTATGACAACTGATTACAGAAGATGAAATTGTATTTCAATGAAACGCATCCATATCGCCTAGTTTTAGACAACTTAAAATTAAATTAATATTTTTATTCGACGGTATTTATTTTTAATTTAACCTGTTATCTATTTAGTAATAAAATTTCACATCGATCACAACTGACCGCTTGTTGCAACTACGACTATAAATTTGGTTTATAAAATTGTTGAGTTTTAATTAATTTTACCTTCATATTTATACACGGTAAGTAACTAGTAATTGTACAAAATATTATAATTAATCAAGTAAAGTTTTAATTTTTAATCGCGAATAATGTAACTAATGAAGGGTTTACGTCAGGTTAAGAAGCGACGTTTTCCGGCAGGAAAATTTTTTTTCGCCACGAAAAAAAGGCGAGTTTCGTCTTTTCCCCTGGATTTCTTCCCAAGATCCTGGTTTCGCGACAGCAAAATGCAGCACGTCGCGTTAATCCTCCCCCGGGCTGAGAGATCGCGGGGAAGGGCATCGTTTATCTCGATTCTTTTTTCCGAATGCCCAAAAACCTGGAGTTGTTCGCGGTGGCGGCCCCTCACTCGGAGGGGGTTAATCAGACTTTTTCCATAAATTAGCAACACCGGAGCAACTTTCATACCGGATCCCAACCCCTAACTACATCCTTTGCCTTTTCATACTAATCAGATTCATTAGATCACAAGAAAAATAGTTTCTGCTGCATGATAATACTTCATCCTCTTAACTTCTTTCCCTTATTATAAAAGTTTGAGATTATAAAGTTAAAGTTAATTTACAAATCTGATTAATTTTTCACTTCTTAATTTGTAGTAAAAACTCCGTCGAAGAGCAAAGTCTCCTCTCTCCCTCTCTCTCTCTCTCTCTCTCTCTCTCTCTCTCTCTCCCTCTGGTGATTACGTCGCGCAAGAAAAAGTTTGCTTTTCACTCCGAAAATGTGTTGCTCCTTATAAAGTTCCCGAGACGGTTTCAAAATTCACTTTTCAAAAAAGGCAAAAGGCTGTTATAAAATGCACAACTTTGTCTGGAAAAGCGCTCCTGGCTGGGAGCATTTTAAAATTTTAAACGGGAAGATTAAATTCCCGCAGGCTATCGCTTATAACCAGAAATCAACCCCGGCTCAGTTCATCCAATACAAATTAAACGGCGAAGGCTCGAAAACCAGTCTGCGGGAAAGCTTGCACTTGACAACGTCCAAGCGCCGGAGCCTTTTGACGATTCTCACGATATGATCGGCAATTTTAAACTTTCCGTCTCGCCCTGGAAATCCAGAGATGGAAAAACGACGCGCGGCATCGCCCGGCGGCACCCCGAAAGAGTTTATTCAGCCGCCGGAAGGTTGCCAACCCAACCGGCAGCTTTTGCCTAGGCAATTGTTTATAAAGTTTGTGTGCACCCAATTGTCCACACATATTTTACTTTAGATTCATGCGGTTAGCGATGTAGACCGACTGCAAACAAAAGCTTTGTTCTCCGGCCGTTTCAAACGGCCGGGAAAGCGAGACTTAAGAGCTTATTTGCTTGCGGAACTATGAACAAAAAGAAGATGAGCCGAACGCCCCGGCGATCTCCCGCCTTGGCGGGAGCCCCCGCACGAGGCTTCGAACCTTTTCCGGTCACCTTTTCGGTGACGCAGTCAGACAGCGAGAGCAGTCCCACGATTTGGCTTCGCTCCGTCAGCGTCGGGGCCTCCCCCGGGAACCATTTAAGAATCGAGAAGCCTTCCTTTGATGGAAATTTTATTTTTGTCCCGGAGGAACGGTCAAATCTTTATAATTAAAACGGGAGGCGAGCCCGAGAGGAGAGGAACAGGTTTCGTCCAAGGGAAGAAATTCTTTTCCTCTTCCCCAAATCCTCTTCCTTGCCCCGTTGGGCTTTTCCTTTGCCCGCGGAAATATTAATCATTTTCGCCTTTTCAGACATTTTGCTCCAGGTCTGGTTACGGTCCACCGCCAAAAAAAAAAAAAAAAAAAGAAAAACCTTTTTTAACGTCCGAATCAAGATGCAACGTGAAAACACTCTAATTTCGAATATTATTAAGGAAATGAAAATCCAAAAATATCCCCCCGGGAAAGCTCCTTTCGAGACTGCATTTATCCAACCGCGCACCTAATAAGAACCAACATTAGGACATGCCTTCCAACGAAATTAAAAATAAATTTTAATAATGAATAGATAATGTTACATATAAGCTGTCGATAACCTATAATATATATATATTGTCGTTCGCACTTTTAAAGATTTGCATCAGCGAAATACACGGTCTGGCATTGTGATCATTTGCATAAGTGTATGATATGGATACGCCACTGCACTCGGGATATTCCCGTACGGGCTGCAGCGGATCCCATTTTCCCGCTGCAGCTGGAGGTTGAGAAAATTCTGCATTTTGCGATATCGCGATTAATATAAAAGCTAACCCAAAACTTTTCTTCATTGTCGATTTTTTTTTTTTTTTAATTTACATTTATTTTTTTATTTTCTGCAGCCCCCGTCGCAAAGCTCCAGCGAGCTCACATTCATGTGGAATTCCGGGATTGCTTTCATCCAGCATTTCTGTTTAAAATCTCCCAGAGGAAGCTTACCCGGGTATATTTGCCATTCATTTCCACTTATCGATGTCGCAATTGAGACCGTATTCAAATTTAAATCTTTCATTAATGTTTGAAGCAATCATTTGTCGGCGCTAACGGGGCAGGGGCCTTCGTCGAGTTTGCTGTCGCGAAAATTGTTTTTCACCGCTTCATCCTTTGGCCCGAATCTGGGAAGAAAATTTTTTTGCCGCCCCCCCCCCCCCCTCTTTCCCGGCAGCGCATCCCGGTTGATGTTGCTTGAACGGCTTGTTCGTCGCCCGGACAAAAATTTTTGGCCGATGTAAAAAGAAAAAAAAAAAAAAAACTCATTTTTCACTTCGGGAATCCTTGGCAACGTCAAAATATAAAGTCCGTCTCGGCGATTCCCGTAAAAACAAGAAAGAGAAATGAAACGGACTTAAAACCAGATTAATAAGCAGACAACGACAGAGAAATATTCCTTAGCTAAATTTTATTCCAATGGAAAACTCTTTAAGGGAAATGAAAATTTTCTTTTCCTTTTTTTTTTTTTTTTTGTTTCCTGGAGCACGACGACACAAAAGGCGTAAAAATTTTTGCGCTGGAAACCGGGAGGAGAAAGGACCGATTGGACCCGATTCCAAAGACTTTTTCTCATCTGCTTAAATTTTTTCTCCATGACGTTTCCACTGGAGAAGTGAAATTTCCTTTATCGATTCACCGCGCAGTCTTCGCCAGTCACTTCGGATAAGGCAATCCGAGGGTGTTTTCCGGCGACCGTACCCGGGGTGAAAGATTCAGGCACAGACCTGCACTTTCACCACCTTATCCCGAGACATTCCGCCGATTGCTCTTTAAATGCACCTTATTTTCGCTGCCCGTTGCATCCGCCGGTATTTGGGTATCGTCTCAACATCATGATCGTGGCAAAAGGAAGCTTCGAAACCGGTGCAAAAATTGCATTTTACGTTGGTTAAAGGCCTTCCGTGCGCCTCCGCGATTGGGTTTACCGTGGAGCGGCCTCAGTTATTGAATGGTGCCCCGTCTGGCGCGAGGAGGAAACAATGTTTTAAATGATGGAAAGTGTTAAGTGACGGAAGGAGAGAAGCGGGCGTCTGTAGGGGCCCGGGGTATTCGGAAAATTTTTTCCAGCTGCGGTGGGAGCCCCGCAAAAGGCGAGGAAAATTTCCTTTTCCCGATTTTTAACGTGAAAATGCGGAGGTTTAACTAATTTAAAGGGAACGGGGATCGATTCCTTTCGCCTTCCGGGCACGGGTGGCAGCATCCCGGAGACGAAGCCCTCTTAGGAGATGGAAAATAATAAAAAATAAAATTTTCTCAAAAAAATTGACAGGATGCGACCGGGAAAGTTTGAGATTTTTGCCTATCTCCGCCTCGTAAGCTCAGGAAGTGCACGCGAGAATAGGAAAAACCTTCCTGAAAAATTAATAACGAAGCTTTCTTCGGTTTCATGATGGTAATGGCTCCGTTCTCTTTCCTTTCCGCATTTTCATTTTCGGCTCCCGAATCCCGGGCACCCGCCTTTCGGGTATTTTTTTTATAATTTCTCGCCGGAAGTGACGAATCCTGCCGCTTTTTCCTTGCCGCCTCGTATTTCTGATCTAAACCGTTTTTCCCACCATCCTTCCACCCTCGAGCGTGCTCATTTAGGTTTGTTACATCCCCTTTTTTTGAACGGGGGCTCGTTCGTAATTTCAAACTGGCAGTTTTCCGCCCGCAACGTCGAGAGCCGTAAGACCAGGGAGATTTTCGCCCGTCCGGATAAGAGCCCCGGGTCTTATATCCGGCACCGGGGATGAGACTCGCGGAGCTTATTTCCCCAGAATCCCCGTCTTCCGGTCGGGGCAATTGAATTAAATCGGAAATAATTATCGGCCGGCACCGATGCCTCGCCCATCCATCGAACCGACGAGAACAGCAGAAGAAATCTTTTTCTTCCCGAACTAAATGAACAATGCGGAAAGAGCGGGGGAGGATATTGAAAAGAATGGAGATATGAAAAGGGAAATGCATTAACAGATGAGAAAGTTCTCGAATGATGCCATTCATACGGGATAATAGAGAATTGGGCCTTTATTTTCCTTTTCCATTTTAATGTTGATTCTTGCTCGAAGAAATCGCTTTAAATCATACCTCCGGATTCTGCGTTTTCGGTTGGGTTTCCAGCGGCGTGCGGGACCCGAAAGTCTGCGGAGAAAGCGGGGGGAGGGAAGAGAAAGTGCAGCACTTTCTCCGAGAGAGAGAGAGAAGGCTCATTCCCGGCATATAAAAAAATTTTCCTCGCTCGACTTACCCTTGGGCCGGGAGCAGGGAAAGGGAACGGGGGATGCAGCATCGACGCCGGCGACCGGCTCCTTCGCCCAAAACTCGCGGGCTCGGTTTTTCTCGCCGGCTAGCGGTTTGGGTTCTCCGGCGGAGAAAAAAAGGCTGTAATCGAACGCCGGCCGGGAAATCTTATTTCTGCCGGGAGAAGAGGTCGGCTCCCGAATACCGAGACAGAATTGAAAATATCAACGTGAAAATATGTCCAAAGAGCCGGGCACCGGACCCAATGTTTTTTTGCGGGAGTTACGAATCCCGGAAAACTTCGGGGATTGCGATACGCGTCGCACCGAAATGGGACGATGATTGATTTGTATCAACATCACAAGGATTTTATCAGCGGACAAATAGAGGAATTGGAATCGGATAAAAGCGACCCAATATTTGCTCATTTCGCGCAGTTAAGAGATGAAACGAATCATCCGTCAATGGATCAAAAGTGATTTGAATTTCGATATTTTTCCACCTCTCTCGACTCGTTCTTTTCATCCGAAAGGAGATTGAAGTGCCTTATTGGGTCACCCTGTATCACGGATGCAATATTTTCACGGCTCTAGAAACCCCACTCCAAGCATCCAATTTCTGGAGCTTCCCTTTGAAATCCTCCCCCGATCGACCCGGATTCCCACCCAATTTTCCATTCAGTCGGACGACGCCGCATCCCAAACACACGGATAAATGGTCTTTGGAGCTACAACACGAATTTTTTCATATGAATTAAAAAATTCTGGTCTTATGCGGAATCATCATGTTGTTTGCATTCAAAAAAATCTATTTTCATTTACGCCCCTGGATTTTTATTCACATTCGAATCCGTTCGGCGTTCTCTAAACCAGTCTTTGTTTCCACGATTCCTTCCCGCCGCCGTCGAAATAAAATTTTTTCGTATTGTCGCCGAGACGACCCTTTCGACGGGGGTGCAACCGTCGGAACTACTTCGGCCGCGGTAAACTAAAAAAAAAAAAAAAAAAATCAAAAGAGGTAAAAAAAAAAAAGTAAAGGACGCATCAAGTATGAAAAACCGCCGTAAACTGATACAGAGGTAAATGACTGTCCACAAGGGAAGGAAGATTAATGCCTCTCACTCTAAGTCATCCCTCCGGAGAAGGGAAGAAGAGAAGAAACCAAGTGAGAAATGAGTGCGCGTTGAATTAATACGGTGTGAAGTAGCCCTGATGAGGAGGATTGAGAATGATTTGCTCAAGTGAAGGAGAATGAATTGCCGAAATCAATTGCATGGAGAGCTTTGAATTGGATTAGGGGAGAGCTGATTGAGATCCGAGACGGGGATTTTTGCAGGTTTGGCGACCGTCCGCTGCGGCGGAAACCGATCGCCGTCCGGAAATGGTCGGAGGCGACTCCGTAAGCGTGCGACACGATTGCCTCGGCAGAAAACGACCGAGATGGATTAGTTCATCAATCATTGCATCGCAAATGCGTGAAACTGTCTCGATCATGAATAACAGATTAATTGCATAAACGTTTGCCGCGAAATCCCGCGCTACCATTCGTGTCATTAGTTAACGATTGATGATGCCTCTCGAGTGGAATAGAATGTGGTTTTCTGTGAAAGAAATTTCGATAAATAGCCCCCGAACTGGAAGAATGAATATTTTTCCAATATTTAGCGTTTACGTTGATAATTTATGGACATTAAAAAAAAAAAAAACCGAAAAATACGCGGGATACTTGTTCGTTTAATACACGCGAAATTATCCCTCTCGTCAAAATATTTTCTGAATGGGTATTTAAGCCTCTTATTTGTATATATCGGGGCAAAACTTTTTATATCACCAACCTCAACATGATTGTATACATTTCAACAATAATATACATCCCAATTCAAAAATAATTAATTCCTTTCACAAAACCAGCATATTTTAAGAGTAAATTTATCATTTTCAGACCATCGAACCACATTCTGATTGAAAGCAGTTATTGACCTTGTTCCATCATCCTCAGGCAAAGTTATGGAACCAATTCCGTATTTATTCATGTAAAACCGCACATTTAATAGATAGGATTCCAAGGATTGTAACCCATAAATATCATCATCTGAAAACAATTCGCCTCCGAATGTTGAATCCCACATTTAGATAATTAGTTGATCTTGACTTTCGGCGTATCCAAATGTAGATTGACAATTTGAATATCACCGATTTAAATGCAAGACATAGGACCTGTACCCTTTAAAATAGTTGTAAAGGAAACCGTACGGTTAAATGCATAAAGAATTTTACAAAACTTCGAGAAATTCTCCGGAAAATATGTGAAATGCTAAAGATCAAAAAAAAATAAAAAGGAAAAACGCAAAACACACACAAAATTACATCTTCATATTGAAATTAAAGAGGAAATTACAATCGAAAATTCCTGTTTCGTCCAAGCCAATAAACAGAAGTTTATTTATTCTCATTGACGTTGACAGATGCATTTTAGCTGGAAGTCACGTCACATATAAATTTGTATAATTGAAAACGTAACGGACAATATCGAAAAAACGAAATGAAAGCTATTTAGATTCCGGTAACCAGAGAAAAAGCTATGATTTGACATTCTTTATTCTTTCGATCTCAAAAAAAAAAAAGAATTTTAATTATTCGAAATCTTTTAATTTTTTCGAATAAGGTGGAAGCGTGAATTTCAATGTCAGTCGACGCTGTCGAAAGTCAGCAACGGAATTATCCGGCAGAACATGAATTTCAGCGGAGCTGTTTCTATCGTTATCCACATAGAGCGGAGGAAATTACAAAATTTCGATGCATTTTCAACGCGAATGCTACAATTCTGAAAAAAAAAAAAAAAAAATTAGAATATGCCATCGTAAAACGAATTTGATAACGGTTTGTAAAAAGCAACAGCCAGACTAGCCGACCATTAAACTCTCCATTCCGATAATGATTACATTTATGACTTGTAAGAACAGCTCGAGGTTAAAATTGTCAAGATGAATAATTAAAGTGTAGACGCTGGAAGTGAATCCGTCCAAAGCACGCGAAACGAATAAAATAAACTGAATGGAAGCGGGACTTGTCGTCCAATTAGAGAAAAATAAAATTTTAATTATATGAAATCCGGAGTCTGACACCGTCAACAGCAAGCACTATCTCGTTACCTGAAAAATTCTGAATAAGCCTTAATTTTGGAAATCAACCTGGAACAAGTTAAAAAAAAAATTAATTTCATCCAAAATAACATCTTTTTTTTTTTCCCCCGTTACCGTCAGACATAAGCGTTCGGCCGGCATTTTTAAGGCGTGCTGTCGCGGGTATCCGCGGGAATCGTCCGAAGAAATGATTTTCAATGAGGCTTCGCGAGTGCCTGGAGGAACTCTGGAGTCTCCAGGCGCTCGTGCCGGAGAGCGGCACTTTTAAGGGTTTACCATTGGGATTCATCCCGGGAATAAATTACATCAGCATCGGAGCGAGAAGATGAAGCAAAACCAGAAAAATTAAAATCCATAAAGCTCGTGGAATTATCAGATTAGCCACCCTATAAATCACCGAGGTGTTAAAATAGCTGCAGTTAGAGTTCCTCCTGAGCCTGCTCCCATTGGTTTTGTTTCCCCGGAAAATCCGGGCTCCAAACGATGAAGGCTTCCTCCAGTTTTCGAAACCGTCACCGAAAACCTTTTTTCTTCGTCCCGTAAAATCATTAACAGCGACGACGGATAAATTAAATTTTAATACGTTAACTGGATCGTCGTATATGAAATGGTTAATTTCCCGAAAATTTGCCATTATAATCATCTCGGCTTGTGCAACGCACTTTGATGCAAATCGGAAAACTTTTTGCTCAGTTTCCAATAAAATATACGTAAAACAGTTTGTAAAACATTTATTGCCAGTTGGTTTCCAATGACTCATAAACGCTTATAAACCCTCCGGTATCTGAACTCTAAATGAATCCTTGTCTTGCTTTTGGATAATGTAATAACAACCCTAAAAACTGTTGTTTCAACACCGTTAGTGACGATTTTAGATTTTCACGTTTGACAAATATGTAAATCGTTATCTAATATTTTAGGTTTTGTAAATTAAATTCAACCAGACGCGTACTTCGACTAAGGAACTTAGGAAAGTTACTCAATACGAGAAAGTTGCACATTAGTTCCCGGTGTTAATTAACTCGGTTCCAGTATGAAAAACCCCAAATTACATGTTCATCATGAAACGCCGGACAAAAAGTTAAGATTAAAATGTTTTAATGCGCGAAATTTAAAACAATGAAAAAGTTTCGGATTTCATTAACTTCAATATAATATAGTACAAATTTAATACTTTCCTTTCTCGCTTCATGTTAGAATGGAGGAAAAAAGCAAAAATCCATCGGGACAGCAGCGCATGCATTTTTAATAGAAGCAATTAGACCTAATTCATTTTCGAAAATTGAGATTTCCCTTTCGAGCTGAATTTTTGGGTATTTAACTACTATTTCAGGAGCACAATTTGCCCGGCGCACATGAAAAACTTCGTGGAGAAATCTCTCATTGTCCTAAGGAACCGTGGCACGACACAAAAACCTTTTTTTAAAATAAAACTGCGAAAGGCTCTCAAATATGGTGAAAAACAAAAACTGAGAAACGATTCACCTGCACTCCCGGAGGAATGAACGGGAATTGAAAATTTTTGCGGAAAAGGAACGCTTTTATATGCATCGCGATGACCGACTCATGAGCTGCGTTAACCAATCGGATTCAAGAAAGATTAATATGGCGGCTCGTGAGAAATGCAGCAACGGAATTTTTGCGTCCGATCGCGCAAAGCGAAATTCACTTGAATTTTTGCGGATAATTTCTTTAAAATATATCCGGCATTCCAATAAAAAGAAATTAGACGGCGTAAATGTTTCTTACAGAAAATAAATATGCATAATAAATATTTTCTTTTTTAATCCATTACATTAATTGTGGCAGAATGGGCTCGGAGTAAAAACTGAAAAGTTTAATTTAAGATGGACTAATTTCCTTGGAATAACAGCAGTTTGAATATTTGCCTGAAAAGGCACTAAGAGAAACGATTATCATTAATTATTCTTTAGCAAAGAATGAATTTGAATTGAAAAATAAATACAAAAAAAAAAAAATTATTAAATGTCGGAGAAAAAGAAAGAATTAAAATGAATTGAAACTCGACAAAAAAAGAAAATTTCAGTACGGGAATAGAGGATGATTTTAAGGAGAGGCAAGATTTGAAACCTAAGAACAGTAAAAAAAAAAAGGGTCAGAAGTTAATATTGCGACAACCTTAATTTTTTAATTTTTTTAACTTTTTCAAGATGTTGCGATTTTCCATCTCCAAACCAACGCTATCTCAGTACGAATAAATTTGATTTTTACACATTGTAATATACTTTTCCTTTCGATCTCATGCCTATATACATATATATATATATAAAAGAAAATCATCTTAATTACGAGGCCAGTGATATTTACTCCGTTAAAATTATTAAATACTGGACAATCCCCGAAGATGGGCTGCGTTACCGTTCGGTGTCACTTATTCGACTAATAATCCGGTTTTTGCTTCTTGAAATGAACGTGGAAGGCAGAAAGCGATAAATCTCATGGTAAATGGGAAGGAACATTAAAGTAATTTTCTCCGGGAAACATTAAAGGAGTAAACGGTTAAATGAATATGAAACAAGTTAAACAGCATCATTATTCCGGCATAAATTGAAAATTTCATTACAGGCAAAGCCAGTTTTATGGAAGAACATAAATAAACCATGAGGAACGAGGTTGAACCCATGAAGAACAACATTCCGGTCTGGAAACGAAGGAATAAAAAATATATTGTACTGGGTTGGGGGCCGGAGACTTAAACTCGGAAGTAGAAAGAGGAAGGAATTGAAATGACGAGATACCATCTAAAAGTTATGTCGATCATTTCTCAAGTAGCTGCATCCGAAGGTGTGAAATATTTTTGATATAAATTAATTTCTCGACATTTTTTGGATAATGAAAGCGAACTGAAATCCACTAAATGGTAAATAATCGTGCATTTTAATATTTCGATTTGATTTATACGGGCTTTGACGTTACGCACGTTCACTAGCCCGTCATCAATCAACTTTTTCTACATCCATTATTATACAAACAATCAAAATTTTATAAATTTATTAATTAAGGCCTGGGGATTTTTTTTTATAAAGATCGATGAACTGCTCCACATGAGGGCCGGGCATGCTTGGGTACTTTTAAATGTGGATATCCATTTTGCGAGGGAAGCTACGGGTAATCGGATTCGAATAGCTCAAAACACTACATGGGATAAAAGAAATCCCGAAGTGTTAATTAGAATTAGATTTTTCCGTGCTACGCCCCTTTTTCCCTCTTCAGCTCCGGGTCTCGATTTATGGGACGTGGACCAGCCCTTTCGTCGATTCAACGTTCACACCAACGCAAGACACTTGGGCGCCTTCGCCCGGTGGAAAAGTCTGGAAAAGAGGAAAAAGGAGCGAATTTCCCGTTCAAATTTTTCAGAAAAAATCGCAAACATACGAAGTCATCCACAAAAAGTTTTACATTATAGGTAAGTCAATTTGTCAGGAGTTTAATGACAAAAATCACGAATCGATGTGCCCAAGGGGAAACACGAATCGATCAGATCTCGGATTGCAGGAAATCCAGGTTTGGTATTCGCCGATCTATTCTCTCTCTCTCTCTCTCTCTCTCTTTTTCTTCACGAACTTTTCCGAATGGAAAAACCTTCTCATATACACAAAATCCAATAGCCTGCACTTCCCCGTACATGTTTTCCACGCTTTTTGATTCAACACGTCCCTTGCAGCAGTTGGATGTTTGGCTTTACATCATGCCCTCTACAAACGCTCTTCTGATAAATATAAAAGAAATATTTTATAATGTTCAGGTATATCCGTTGTTTTTTATATATTGTCCTTTTCGCGCACCCCCAATCCGCTTCTGTCATTAATTTTGCGTTTGTCTCCATTAAGCACGTCATAAAACATTAAAACAGTTCAATTTTATTAAAGTGATTATTGTTATTAATTCAACAATCATAGCACCGATGGCGCATTACCAAACGCTGACGATGCATTCGTCGCTTAAATGATAATGCCAAAGGCACGAAAGGCCCACTTCCCTTCTCTTTTACGACGCATGACGACTCCATAAGGTTTTTTTCCCATTGATTTCCGCTAATAACACAGAAAATTACTTAATCCTCTGTGCTGCAAAATACATTGTACTTCAGAAACGAAATGCATAAAAATCCAGATTTTTCTTCCCCGGACGTAGCCGTATGAGAAAATTCTTCTGCATTAAATCCTCTTCACAATGGAAACTTGCGAATTTGAAAAAGGAAAAAAAATTTTTTTTTCTTTTTTTCCGTCCATAATTTCATTTGGACTCCGCAGCTTTTTCGAAACGCATAAGAACTGAAAAACATACAGCAGCATTTAATATTTGCCATTTCTTCCTCATCTACTTTCTCAGGGGAATTTTTTTTCGTTTTTTAGCACATTATGTGACTCATTCGCAGTTTGGTCTCCCGTGCCCGAAAACGTCCCGGGTATCCGCCGCGCATGCCGGACAACGCGAGAAAAACTGCTTTTCTGATCGAGTCAATTCGAAAAACGGGATAAAAGTAATGGAAATGGTAAAGGATTCCTCGCCACTTCATTATGAACTATCTCGCTTTACAGATATGGGGAGGGATCAGATGCAATGGAGATATTCGAGTAAATACCCCGCAATCGCAACAGGAGAGTTTCACGAACGTGTAAATGCGACAATTCAAACTAATGTCGCGAAAGCGGAAAGCAAAGGCCAAACCTGTGATGCAAAAACAGAGAATAACCGTCGAGACACAGGTATTTGTATGACGGAAGGTACCCGGTTTTGGCAGACGTTGATGACCCGAAATTTTCACCGCCCAAACAACGGTCGCTCCTGTTGCGCTGACCCAGTATTCGGATTTCAAACGCAGAAATATTTACATCATATTAAAAAAAACACGAAATCCGTCACGGGTAGCAATGCATTTTCTGTAAATTGAAATAATTTGCATAAATATATACGTTCAAATACAAGCAGAATTATAATTAAAAACCACATATGAAAACGAGAAATCTAACAGAGACACCCTCGGATAATGCCACTCACACGAGCGTGCAGCTTCTAAAAGCTGCTCAGCTTTTAATGCCGTCCGAGAAGTGACGCTCGGCTTTATCTAACGGAGATAAATCGATGTTGGGTCAAAAATCCGGAAATCGCGAACCAACGATCCCCTTAGCTTTATTACGTCACTTCCTCGGACCTTCGACACCTCGGCGAGCGTAACTCTCTCGTCATCTTATCGCAGGCGGTCAGGTTTTTTGGGGTTTGCACGGCGGCGACGGCAAAGCGTCGAAAACCTCGTTCTTCGGTGCAAAACGGCGGCGAAGGCGATTCCATTTCGACCGCTGACGTGGCCGATACGGGGGCAAAAGCTGTTTGAAAACTTAATTTTTATGTAGCGAAGGCAGCTCCCCGGGGTTGGGACGAGTCCGTATCAAGATAACTGCAGCACCGGGTCGGGGCAAGTCTCTCACCCGAGAACGGGGAGTTTTCCGGCGTCGCATTCACCGACCATTTGCCTTTTCTTTTCCTTTCTTTTTCTCTTAAGCAAATCGACGAAATGGAATTTTTCGCCGGGTTCAATTCTTCGCTTGCTTTATTAATTGAGTTTATTTATCGTTATATTGAAAGGCAATTTAAAAAATACTTCTGGAATTTCATCTCGAGAGTTTCTTTTTTTTTTTTTTTTTTGAAATTTCACAAGTTACGTCCGCAATCCATAATTTTTCACAAAGGACAAGTTTGTCCCTAGAAACTTTTTCCATCTTGTGCAGCATATTCTTTTCAATACTTCCTCTTTTTTTTTTTTTTTTTTTGAAGTTTCAATTTTTTCCTCCGACAACCCTCCGCTCTCCCAGCTCCTCCCCCCGGCCTTCCCTCGGCACCCAATTCTTTACTGTATTAAATTGTTTGTATGTTTTCCTCTGCACAAATAAAATTTTTCCTTTTTTTTTTTTAAACTTTTTACTTCGTTTTTAACTTTTCTTCGCGAACTGAAAACTTCACCTTAATTTTCACGTAAGCACTTAAAATTATCCAATATGGCACCCCCCCCCCTCTTCCCCACCCCCAATAGGATCCTAAAACGTGAAATAAAAAATTGGATATGTCACTTTGAAGCAGCGTTCTATCAATAGCATATTTTTACGAAGCTTGCAATATGTAAGCAAAAAAATGAATAAATAGACAAATTCCAACTAAAAAATTTATTGCATTTTTAGTTTATACGAAAACATTCGAGAAAACTTAAGATAATTCCACAACTGCTATCTTTTTTTTCATGTCCATGTTAAATGCATATATTCATTGATGGATTTTAAAAAAAAATGTTATTTCAACAGGCCATATCATCGTCCGATACATAATATTACGATTCGTTCAGCTAAAAGAGAAAAATCCAAAATTAAATTCCCATATTTCAATGTGCACGAGCTCAAAATGTAAAATTCTCTCCCTTCTGTTTTATGTAATAAAAAAAAAAAAAATACCTTAAGTAACATGTAAGTATCTGGATTTAAAAAGGTAAAGAGTTATCATGTAGGTAATGAATCAATATCGGTCAAGATATTATTGCACGTGATGCATCCCCTCAAAATCGAAAGACTTAATCTGTAAATCCTGAAAATCATAACGTGTGAGTTATTTTTAATATTGCTTTGCCGTTATTTGATGCCAAAATCGCTTCAGATTTTAGACACATTTAAGGCCCGAGTCAAACGCCTGCCGTTCAGATGGCACCATCGTATAAATCCACGGAATTTAGAATGGAAATAAATTGTATGGCAAATATATTTTGCGTCAAATACGTGACCGTAAAGACACTTTCGGTTTCGCCGTGCCTTACCCTAAACATAATATGTTAGTAGACCGCCGATCCGAAAAGCCGAAGAAAAAGAATATTTTTGGTCTTTGTGCCATGGGAGAGCGAGCAAAGGACCCGGCCTTTCCATCTTCCAATTTCCCTGTTTAATATTTCACTTGGGGCACGCGATTCCGGTTAAACTTTAAACAGAAAATGAACTTCTTCGTTTAATACGTGTGAGATGACTTATTGCGGGACGTTATGAGTTTTGGGAAAGTAGCTCCGCGTAAACGAGTACAGAAAAATAAAAGACCGAGAAAAGTAAGAAAACATTTGCTCAACTACCCCCCGTTCTGAAACCTTTAAGGTCCATTTATATGCAGAGGAACTTAAAAAAAGATAAATAAACTACCCTTAAAATGGAATCTGCCATGCCCCGTTACGGCGAAACGAATGGGGAAAATACGTGTATGAAGAGCTTTAACACTTCCTACACCGGAGGCAGAGGAGGATCAAAATAACGTGGTTTTTAACGTCTCCACATAAACGGATCCTGTTTTCATTGCCGGGGATCGTTAAAATCAATATCGGAGCTGTACTAATGTAATAAATTTACGGAGCGAACTTTCGTCCCGCTGAAATCTCGCCATTCGCCATGCCTCCTCTTTAAAAAATTTTGGACGAAGATTCCAGATTTAAAATTTTAAAAATTCGTTTTCAAGAAACTGTCATTCACTAACTTGTGACTCCACGTTTTTAACAATAATTGCACTCAATTGCAGGGCACATATCAAATAATTCCTTCTCGAAAAGAACAAGTCAAATTCAGACGTTTAACATTATATCCGCGACGTTTCTTGCGTGTGAAAATTATTTTATCATCGCTTCCACTTCGGTCATTCAACATCCATTTTTCCTTATCCTCCGAGAGTCAATATTCATGCATTAGTATTTAATCACTTGCATTATCCCTTTTCTTCGATCATTTCAGACGACGTCAACCGTCCGCGAAACTGAACGTTTCCGACAAAGAAAACCTTCGCTTTGAAATTCGTTTTGCGAACATCAGTCGAGGAGTCGAGGAGAGACGCGCGTGAACCCCGAGAAACAAGAAGAAACCACTTCGCGGCTCGAATTCTAAAGAATAAGTGAATTCTGCAAGCCAGCAGGACCGTACGGCAGCATCTCCGCCTTTTCCTCTTGCCAAAGGATGCGTACCTTTTGCTGAAGGTACTGCTTTCGCTCCCCCGTCAGGAAAATACTTCCCTAAACTCCATTCCTGAGCCACATCAGAAGGCATCTTTGGCTTATTTTATTTTTTTTTTTCTTTTTGTATCTCTCACTTCCCAAAAAATACGCAGCCACTTTGTCCGCGGACTTGACCGCGAAAATCGATTCCGGCAACTCTTTCACGAGGAACGAAACGAAATCCCGAGGTTTAACCTGAAGAGGTGTCGCCCGAAATATCTCTCTCCATGCACGAAGCAGCTATTTTAGGTACGGTAAATTCGATACTAATTATTTATTAAAGAAAATGAAATTTGGAATTCGACAGATGATAACGCATGGATTCGGAGCCGCACACAAAAAGAATATTTTCGCTTTAACGGGCACGTGAATGGATAAAAAAAAAAAAAAAAAAAAAAAAAAATAACCCTGTGCTGTTGCCGCAGTAAGACGCTCTGAAGTTTCATTGTTGAAAATTATGACGAATCCTGGATCTGATTTAGGTTTCACCACTGCTGCATCTGGCATGGAATTTTTTTTAATTTTCCAATAAAGAATGGATCAGGAAAAAGTGTCATCTGCAATGCAAGAAAGCTGACGGATCCATTCCCCGTCTGGTTAAATATCTTTTTATTAAGAGGGCAGTTCGACAGTTTGTCCGTAAAAAGAAAATTTACTTTGTAAAAAGCCAAACCTGAACGAGTGGCTTAAATACAAAATTTATTTTTTAAGCCGTTACCTTCCTTGGCAGGAAATCTGCCGGGAATTGCGTTAATTCTCTGCTTGGGGACGTGAATGATCTTTCAACGTTTTCAGATCTTCATTATTTCGCATAAGCAATACCATTAACGTAAAGCTTTTCGAACGTAAGATACATTAAACCTCACATCCTCCACTATTTTTCTCACTGCGCATTGACCGGTCATACTTCAATAAAAAGAAACTGAAAAAAAATAAAATAAAATAAAATGCAACGATGCGATCAAGAAGAAAAAAAAAAAAGGCCAGACCCACCGGAACGCTTCGTGCACGTCCCGAACGGCAAATGCTGCGGTTTGCTGCGATTTACAACTGCTTGACAAGACGCCAAATTGCACGATTAGAGCATCCGCCGTTCGCTTGGGGCTTTTCCGATTTTCAAGGATTTTGTTCAGGGAATCGCTGGAGTGCAACATCTCCCTAAACCTGTTGGTGTGCATCTTCGGGAAAGAGCGAATCCGGATCCGTCAGCGACAGAAACCATCGAAGAAGGAAACACGCGCAAAAAGGAACGGGCGGGGCCGCAACCGCAAGGCACCAATTTCGGAGATGCGATCGGGATCACTTCAAAAACCTGCCCACGAAGAAAAGCGAGAACGTGCGCACTTGCGGGCGCGAAGCAGCCATTTTCCAAACGTACAAGCTTCCGGTCCCAGGCGAAACGGGCCGGCGGACTCGTGAAGATGGAGCGCGCGAAATCTTTCAACGGCAAACAAGGGAGAACGGAAAAGTCGTCTTCGAAACGGGAATCAATAAAGAGGAAACATCCAGGAAAGTGACAGATAGGAAAATAAGTGGATCAAAAAAAGCCTTTCTCCTGGAGAAAAAAAAAAATTCCAAGACTCCTGCGAGCGGGGATATTGATCGTCCAGGCAATTCTCTCTCTCTGTCCCGTTTCCATCGAAAATTGCTGCGCCTTTGAAAAATCTCGCAGATTAATTTTTCTTTTCGTACCTTGGTCCGCCGCAGCAATAATGGAAAGGGACATTTTCGGGAAAGACTCATTGCGACCCAAATGACCGCGGCAACCATTAAAATTATTTCCCCAGAGCTCGTCAATAAGCGGCCATAAACTTCTGTTGTTTTAGCCTCCTTTCTGAATTATTTACAGCGTGATCCGATCGTTCGGCGAGCAATGACGGAAGCCACCGTTTTAGGTCTCGCGGTCCGAGCCGCAGCCCCGGACGTTCGAGGACCTCGTCGACGGCGAGGCAAACCCCTGCAGAAGAATCCATCGATTTCCGAAGCGAGAATACCCCCGCGAAAAAAGCTTTCACCTTTCCGTTAATCGAAAACCGCGAGCAGCGAAAATGAGCGACCTGGTAATTCTTGCGAATCAGTGGCGGCTCGCATTTATTAAATATTAAATTTTTCAATATTTTATGGGGACCTCCCTCGGAATGAAAGAATAGGAATTCAGGTTGGCTGCCTGCATCGCGCTCGCTCGATAAATGAAAGCCGACGGACAAAAATGACGGTTGTTAATAATTTTCTGAACGGATCGGAAGGGTCAAAAAAGGGCGAGATACAAAAATCGAGAGCGGATTTCGCCGATCCGAAAAAAACTTGGAGTTTGGGGGGGGGGGGGGGGGGAAAACG
>JAOWBB010006663.1:0-20545 GCA_028565995.1 Ricinus marginatus
CGCCGCCGCCGCTTCCGAACCCGACCGAGCGCGGTTTGAGCGTCGCGCCAAAACTACCCGCGGGCTCCCGATGCCTCCTCCTCGGCGAGGGATCCAACCAGCCGCATCGCATTAAGCGTCCTCCTAACTTGCCGGCTTATATGCAACGGTATGCACGACGCCCGTCAAAACGGCAGACATTCGGTTTTTCCTGAATTTACCGCAGTTCATTATCAAAATACCTTAATGAATTCAATGGCATGGAATTGTCTAAATATTAATTTCTGCCGCGAAATTGCGGTCGCCATTCATTCCTTCCCTTTTCGGACCACCTAATCGACGCCCTGTTACGCCGTCGTTTTGCTTAACTTGTCAGCAGGGGTTTGGTGCGGCGAACGGGAGGCGGGCCGCGACCGGGGGACGAGGAGAGGATTCGACGACACCCGCGTTCATCCGCCGGCAGCGAAAAGGATGGATCGATCCGGCGACGTTAGAACTCCGGCAGCAGCGGAGTGCCGTCGTCCTTCCCCGCGACAGCAGCCTGGGATTCGGGCGCCCGAAGGCACCGTAAGGCAATTCTTTCGGCGTAACCCCGAGAGCGGGAGACCGCGCACGTTTGTCAAACTAAATATATGAATATTTAAGTACGTACTCTTTGAACTTTATTCAAAAGCAAGGTCAGTACTGAAAATAATGACGTGAACTTTATTTGTTAATTTATTCGTTTTGTTGTTTGTCGTTGTCACTCGATTATCCATTCCTAGTTAATCGACATTTTTCTTCCTGAGCCGTTACATAATAAATGCGTGCAAAGCGTTCGGGAGGCCCCGCTGCTTTTTGGCTTTCGGCCCCTCCTCTCCCCTCGCCCGCTTGCAGTTCGACGTTCGCGAATAAATAACCGAAATTAATGCTCCGTTTCCTTTCGCAATTTTTCACGTGTCACGCTCAAACCGGGGCGTTCGGCCACTCTCGGTTTTCCTTCACGGATCCGAAAGCGCTCCTCCGGCGAAGCGTCGTGGCGGGAGAAGGGAAAGCGCGAAAATTTAGGGGGGGGGGGGAAAAAAAATGGAAAACAAATCCGACGACTCCCGTCGAAGCTGCCCCGGGTTGGAATTTAGGGGCGCAAACCGAGGTCGCTTTCCGGGTTCGAACCAAGTCGGCAACGCAGCGGCGTGCGGCCCCGTCGACGCTTCTGCGTTCACGATCGGCGGCGTCTGATTTTTTGCACGTTCTCGCGCGTCCGGTCGACTAATGAATGACGAACCGAGATTGATTTTTGGCGCAAAATTTTCGCCTGCGGCCGCAAGCGCGAGGAAATCCCCGAGCGAAATCGGGAAATATCTGACAGTGAAAATGTCACCTTGCTCGCGAAAATGTTTGGTTTTTTCTTTTTTTTTTTTTTTTTAAAAAAAAAAAGAAAAATGTCCGTTGCGTAGGTGCGCGCGGGGCACCGGAGATGGGGCTGAGAGCGGACGTGATCCGGAACCGCGGTTTTTTCGGGAAACGCTGCAGCCACGTCCTCAATCGAACAAACCTTTTTTTATTTTTCGGCTCGATATTCGGAAAATCGCACCTTCCGAGACTGTTTTTTTTTTTTTTTTTTTTATTTTTCTTCAGTCGATTTTTATGATCGCCTTAAAAAAGGAAGAAAAAAAAAACCCCAAAAGACAACTTACGCTGATAAAGAAATGCGAAACCGATCCAGATTGCGGGGAAATGCTTAAAATAATGTTTTCATTACGTTGCACCGGGCAAAACATCTAGAATTTTAAAGAGTGAAACCGAGTCGAAAAAGAAAAATCAGGTTTTCGGCGTAATGGCAAAAACAAATAGCCGCTTAACAAGTCAAACTGTTGAGAAAACTGCATTCCATCAAGATTTAATGAAGTGATTCGAAATCCAGCGAGGATCGCGGTGCCGTTATATCCAGCGGGAACGCTCTGCTCGGTTGCTCGTCGTCGGCGGTTTGAAGAAAATGAAAATTTTCCGCTTCCGGAATCTGCCCACCGGGACGGTGGTGACGCGGGCGAATTTTCAAAACGGTTCGACAGTAATGCGCAGACGGAAAGGCAGAAGGAATTTTCGTGAGCGCATTGTCTTAACATATGTATATACGTGTCGTCCAACCCGGCGGGAACTGCCCGAACCGAAAGCTCCAAGACAGATAAGTGAAAAGAATAAAAGAAGGCTTCCGGGAGCCGTGTCACTTGTTACCTGAAAACCGCATTTGGTAAACTTCTAATCTCGGAGCGGCAAAGAACTTTTTCTGCTTCTCAAATCGAACATTAACTTTCAGTGGGTCATTCGACTCTCGTTTTCCCCGTTCAAATTGGCTCTAAATTGGCTGCGCGCTCCGCGTACCGCGCCGTTCTAAGGTCCTTTCCCATTTGGGTTTTTACAAAATTTTATGAAATTGGTAAGCTCAGTTTTAATATTTAAAATTCACAGGCTCAATCCTCTTTGCCGCGCACGAACCCGGAGATCGGATCGTTCCCGCGGAAGGTTAACCTAACGTTCCTGGCGGTTCTCATTTTTGCCCCGAGCGAGTGCTGAAGCAACCCTTGCTCGGTTACCGACGTCAGTCGGGGGGAGGGTTTGGACGGCGAGGAAGAGGCAAGAGATCGGTTTTTCCCTTTCGAGAGCTTAGAAATTCGCAAAAATTCCGCCCGATCTTCAACAGGTGTAGCTTGGCATTTCATTTATTTGCTGTCGGAAGCCTTGTTTTGCATCAGATCAGCCATTTATTTTATTTTCATTTATTGGTCAAATCGCGCTTAGTAATTGTACACATGACAGACAGCCGAAGAGATAGGAGAAGAAATTGGACAGAGAACGGAGATGCATACGGCGAACGAGTGAAAAGCCAAGAGGTTATCGCAGCTTTGGTAAACAAGTTTAAAAATACATCAATGCCCTAATTAAAAGAACATGCCGGTTCGCTCTTGCCACTTGAACGCAACATGAAGAAATCTCCCGTCCCTTCAGCAGATGAGCGGAAAGGCTTTTCCGGCAGCTTTACCTGCTCCGCGATTCCTATTCGGAATCAAGCCCGATGCCAGCCGCAGCGGAATAACTCAAAACCCGGCGGTGGATTTCGCGTCGGCGGCCCACTTTTTACGGCAGAGTAAGAAGCGAGCTCTGCTGCAGCCCGATTCGTAGTATTCCGTCCGAAAGCCGGGGACGGGATGAACTGCCCGAGGTTAAGGAAGGGCGGTTCCTCTTCCCGAACGGTTAACTTTCGCCTGCGTTATTTTGCAGCGAAGGACCAAAGCGATACCAGCAGCAAAAAATCAGCCTAGGAATCGTGCTCTCTGCCGTTCCTTCGTCCGGTTGCACAGTCGCACAAAGCTATTTTCTAATATTCAAACATCGTGCAGTCGCCGAGACCTGAAAGTGTGTTTTTCCAGACGCTCACGCGACTGCTGCTTTTACCGAAGGCTCCTTCCTCTTTGGAAAGCTTCAAACGAAACACCAGGGTAACAAGCCCGTCAATGTCGCTGCTTTCCTCGGATTCCCAGTTGATCCGAACGTCGAACCGACTGCAGCATCGGCGCCGGAGACAAAATATCGGCCACAATACCTTGTCAAGTTCAAATAACGCTCTTAAATAAAGCTACATTTTCGATCTTAAAGTTGAGCCGCTTGTGAAGTTATATTTGTCAGAATTCGGCTTTATGGAATTCGAAAATGCCAGCAAACGCAAAGTCGGAAAAAAATCTTTTTGTTCAAAAAGATCGCAGGTGAAATTATGAAAAATAATAAAAATGTACATTAAAGTGGAATAATCAGTTCATTTATTGTGTAAGCAAATAGGTAGAGGAAAGACCGTACCGGAGTCGTCCTGAAACTGTTCAAACTTTTGCTTGCACAAGCACTTTTCAATTCATTTCAGACCGAACTGACGAATGAATGAATGAATATTTATGTTGAATTCATATTTATTCGAAAGAAACAAAATAATAATATTTTTTAAACAATTTGCGTCGCATGGTGACCATCCGGATGGCGAAAAAACGGTCATGCGGAACATCTAATCTCCTTTTTTACGTCTGAATATTTCTAACCTAAATCTGTTCTTTTTCTCTTTTACTAATTATTCGTGGCTTTGACGAAGGAAAAAAAAAACGACCGGAATCTAGCAAAATGCCCCCCAAAAACCGTATTTCCCGGAGCTCGCATTCCATTCCATAAATATCAAACCTGGAAAATTATAAAAAAAAAAAAAAAAGCTGCCGAACGGGCAGGTTCGGGTTCGATCGGAAGAGGACCGACAGCGATCGGAAGGATCAAAAACAACAGCAGCTCTCGGCGAACCTTTCTTTTTTTTTTTTTACTCCCTTAATTTCGAGCAACAGCGAGTTTTTTCCATGGAGAGAAGCGGTCCCGCAATTTTCTTCGCTCCAGCCGACTTTTCCGACTTTTTCCGAGCGAGTGGAGCGTCTCGAAAAACCTGCTTTCCAAACTGAAGATTCCCCATCGATTGAAAGCGCAGAGCCGACGGAGATTCTTCCAGAACCAAGGATCCACGTTCCATACAGGTTTTGTCCGGCACATTTCGGATCCTTCTCTTTGCCGCACCTCTCCGTTCGTCCGGATGCAGCATCCTGCGCTCGAGATTGCCGATGCGGGGGAAAAAAAAAAAACCGCCGGAATGGAAAGGAGGAACTGAAACGGAATCCGGAAAAACCTGGCACACTCGGGCGGATAAATTTCGCGCGAAAATTTTTAGGGAAACTTTGAAAAAGAAAGAAGAAAAAAAAAATTTTCCGAATTGGAAATTTGATCGGTCCAACTTTAAAAGATGGAAATTTTTGCAATTCTTTTCTCCATACGCTATCGGATACCTTCACGCTCGCTTCTGAACGGGAAACCGTTCGAGCAGCTGCTGAATATCGTTTTATTCCAGGCGTCGGACGGCGCTTTTCGTTGGGTCCTCACTCCCGAATGGGAGCAATCCGAAAGGCTAAAATATCGCGAAAGCTGTTGAAAAGCGAACCTGACGGATCTCAAAGCAATCGTGGAAATTTTATTGATTTTCAAAAACTTTCTGTCTTGGAGAACGGCTCGGCACCGTATTTCCGAACAATACATCAATTATCTCATTTGGGAAGAAAACCATTCCGTTCGAATGTCTCGTGACTAATTTTTCTTACCAGCCAATTCGGCATTTTACGTTGATTTTCTCGTAATAATTGCAGCGCTCCGCGGAATCGCGGAGAATCGGCATCGCAATTGATTTGCAACAGCAATAACCGCTTAGTGATTTGCTCCAAGGATGTGGGATTTGCCTGAGCTGCGGCCGCGATTTGAAAGCGTCGCGTCCGATTTACCTCGCATCCGCCGTTTCGATCCCATCGGGTGAAGCAACGCGGAGAGGGCTTTTAACGTTGCGATGTTTCGACGGGCACACAGCGAGGACGCGAGCAACGAGAAGCGCCATCCGCAAAAGGCCCGTTCGACAACCCAAATCCTTTCTTGACGGCCTCAAAGTTGAACCTGCTGGGGGGGGCACGTTCGATTTTTTTTCCGGCAAAAATCACGGGGAAAAACCGCGAGGAGATCACAAAGTTCTCGATCTTCGTCACCGCCTGGAAATTCCAGTTAATCCGCGGTGAGGACGGCACCGTTTCGAGATTTAGGGGGCAAATGCCCACGCTCCCCTGCAACTGCAGATTCGCTGCCGGACGATTTGGTGGTTTGACCCGTTTGAAAAAATGGATGAGCGAACGCAAAACCTTTTCCATTCTGGAAGGGACACACGGAGGACACAAAGCGCCGTGGATGATGCTGCCGCATAAAGAGAGCGACAGAAATACGACCCTCTCCGAAAAGGGTCTTCTTGTGCAGAAGGAATTTTTATTGCGCAAAAGTTGTGGAGCATCATGCGGTGCGAGGTATACCTCGGCACATAAACGTTTTATTCAACCATCAGATAATTCAAATAATAACTTTATCGCGGAGCCAAAAAAAAAAAAAAAACACTTTCATATTACTTACATATGCGAGAGCATGTGTAAATAAGTACGTACATATTTTTTTGTGGCAGCTACAGTTTTTGGTTGATATGCACGCTGGATAACATGGACGTGAAACAAGTGATTTGGAATCTCAAACTTCCTTAATGCATGTTCTTTTAAGAGGGGTATTCCCTATTTGAGACAGAATGGCTGAATGCAAGAATTTCGTATGCATTTGCATTGCTATTGTTATTTTTTTTTTTTTTCTTTCGGGCCCAATTGTCAAATTTCGATTCGGCAAAATGTGAAGGTACAAATTTTTTTCAATAAGTCTTCAGCAGCAGCGATTGCTGTTACGGGATTGGTACCAATCAACTCGATAGGTTTACGAGGCAAATAAAAACCGAAGTCCTCAACCTGGGCGATAAATTCTGTCACCAAAGTCAATTTCAACTTCCATCGTGGAAAAAGCTTCGCCCGCGATGAGTGAAAGGCAATTTCAATTGCTCCGACAAAATATCATTCTTGCCGTAAATAACATTTTGACGTGAAAAGGACAAATCCAAAATCTCCTGCTTCCATTCATTCATTCATTCATTCACTCATCTTCTTTTGAAGAACATTCTTCGCCAATAAAAAAAAAAAAAAAAAAAAAAAAAAGGTGCATTCACTTACGGGACGCCTTCAGTTCTTCGGTATCTCTTCGAAACGCAACCGGAAAAAAAGGATTACTCTCGCGTATATTTTGACGGCACAGCCGTGTTAGGTCTCTCTGCGAAGTTCACGGTTCCCGCAGCAGAAGGGCAGGAGATCTCAGAGGCGAACAACCACAAAACCGAACACGCGACGGCATTCGCTGTTAATTCTCGGTTTTACCATCTTCATATAATTAACGTTATTCCCACTGCGGGGATAATCATCAGGAACTAACGCTGCAGAAAAGATTCACAAAGCCGCGGCAGATCTAGCGAGTTATTCCATCTCGACGTATCTTTTTTTCGGCGATTTACCAAAGGAAAAAAAAAAAAAAGAGTCAAATTTTTGATTTTTGACAGACGCGATAACCGTAAATCGCGAATCGGTTTCGTATGAAAATACATTTTGATGTTGCTCACGGGGTGCTCGCCACATCGCGGTCCATTCAAGAAATCCAACCCCGCTTCTTGTGTTACTTGTTCGCGTATTAGGAAAGAAAAAAAAAAAAAAAGCAGCACACACTTCTTGAAATGAATATTTTTAGTCCGTGTGACTGTGCTTCTGAAAGAAACGTCTTCGCCAGTGAAGAATTTCAAACAATCTTCGCTTCTCTAAAGGGCAAATGTCAAAAATGTGTGCTCCACATACAATATTCTCCAAAGCACAGATTTTGGGTACTCCTGCCGTTCCCTTTTTTTTTTTTTTTTTTTTTTTTTTTTAAATTTTCTCGTGCGGATT
Source organism: Ricinus marginatus (assembly GCA_028565995.1). NCBI lineage: Eukaryota > Metazoa > Arthropoda > Insecta > Psocodea > Ricinidae > Ricinus > Ricinus marginatus. Next base: position 7,371 of record JAOWBB010006663.1, read on the forward strand.
TTATTCTGTACATTTCAACTTTTGAACAGTGTCCGCTGTGCCTCTTCGTTATTTCATTCTCAGTTTTCAGAAGAAAAAATAAATTTTCTCCTTTAATATTTGCTGAACAAAGACCTCCATCATTATTAGGGCCTCTTGAATTTAATAACAAGCGATGGTTAAAACGGTGAAGGCTTTTAAGTTTTCTATTATTGCATTTTTATTTTTATTTTTATTATTTTTTTTTTGTGTAGGAAGCATTATAAATATGAGGAAAATATTTTTCGAATTTGATTAGTCAGGTACAATGTTTGCCGTGGGTCGTCAACCCCTTTCCTCGGTTACATTTCCATCATCATTTTTAAGTTTTCCCTCACTTTGTGTTCTTTTTTGCATTATTTCAAAATTTTGTACAGGGGGGCGGGAAAAGGCTTTCGCCCAAAACCTTACTCTGGTTTGAAACTCCTTCGTTTAAGGAATTTTTGAGGTTTCACCCTTTAATTATGATTTTTTTTTTTTTTAATTTTTCAATGTTCTCAGTGCTCCCTTTGCATTTCTTTCAGTTTTACGATCAAACGTAAAGAAGCTGCGGAAAGGCTTCGCTTTTCCAACCGACTTTGAACAATACAAATGTGCAGGAGGCGGTCGTGATATTATTTTCGTTGCAAAAATGATCCCTGTCCGAGATCGATACGGCTTCTTACATTATTACCATATTTTATGGTAAAATTAAATTAAAGAACCATATTAAAAATGTTTCGACACCATAATAAAACAGTGAGTAAAATAATGACATGAAAATTTAACTGCAAAAGAATTTAACGGGGATGTCAATGCATTTTTGTTTGAAAAAAGAAATCGAAATAATGTATCTTTCGACATGTAAACAAGAAGTAATACACTTTTAACGTGCTTAAGTGATGTTGACTTAGCGTTTAATAAGGAGAAGTTCAAAAAAATTTATATGTACATACATATATTTTTTTTCTTTCTCCCTTCGATCTGCCCCGGATTGCCCATGCAAAACTGTAAATTTCACATATATAGGGTGACATGCCGTTGATGTAGCAACGGAAAATCCCGGCTAAAATTTTTTTTTTCCCCCGAATACCTGAAAGTTAGGCATCGCACATGCGATGCAACATTACGGGGTTTTCCCCCCCACGTTGGAGTTATCATGATGCATTTTTATTATGTTACAAGTATGAATAACTTCCTTTTCAGCCGGTACAAGAGCCACGGGATAGCGGCTCTTGGAAAATGGTTTTCGTGAATCGCCTCCGACCCAGAAATCGTGAATTTTCCACTTTTCCACGACGCTCCAACCGAGGTTTAAGATTAGCTGCTACTGCTTTCTAACGTTAAGTTATTAAAAAATTTATTATCAAATTTCAACGTGCCCATCCTTAGAATTCAATAGGAAAACTGTCAATATTTATCGTAAGGATTTTGTTGAATTTCTCGTTTCTTCGACAGAGATGAAATTTCTATTTTATCGCATTAGGAAAATATATATTATTTTCCTTTCCCCAGTCGAGCTTTTTGGCTTTCGCTGGAACATGTTCCGCCCTTTGAACGGGGAGCGGGGGGGGGGGCAAATGAAAATTCTGTATCAAAAGCTAAAAAGTGCTTCGTTAAACGTCTTCGACAGAAAGATAAGTGGCGACAAAAAAAAAAAAAACCGACAAATGCTCAGGCGAACGTTTTCGCAAGGTTTGGAATTCTCATTTGCAATGATCCGTGGTTTCAGCACGCGGAAATTTTCACACCGAGCCGGCGACAGCGGCGGAAGTTCCCTTCCCGATTCCTTACCGTTGCTGTCGCTTTGCAAGCGGGCATCTTCCCTCGATGCGCGGGCGAGGGGATTTCGCGGCGGCAGCGAACATTCCGACCTCCTGCGGGCGCGCACCGGACTCTCGAACATTTCTGTTTCTCGACTGCGATTTTGTGAAAAGCGATCCGAAAAAAGAAGAAAAAAAGGAAAAACTTCCGGAGAAACGGAGGATTTTCCGCGATCGCAAGAGATCGTCCAGAACACGCGCTCCGAGACTTGACTCGATCTTCGTATTGGTTCCCGTATCATAAGGAAAAAACATTCTCGGTCATTCGGTTACATTTTATCTTACGATATTTTATCCGTCGAGTTTACTACGAGGAGAGAATTCTGTACGTGGGAAGCCGCAGATTAATCTGATGAATGAAAAAGCATCCGAAAGAGCAGCAACATATGTTTCACAAGAGCAAAACCGTCTAATTCGGCATGTAAATATCACTTGTGTAAACCAAAGTTTAACAATTAATATTGACGTCTTAATTAGTGATGTGTATCAAAAGAAATTCTGGCTCATTTCACGTTTCAGGAGCTGCAATGAATTAACACGCGTTTCTGAAAAAGAAAAAAAAAGAAAAAACACGTTCCACAAAAGGAAAAACGTTCCCCCCCCCAGGGGCAAACAATTACCGGGGGCGATGCCCCCGACGCCTCCCCCCGGGGCAGATCTCGAAACTCTCGAACAACAGGAAACCGAAGCTGGCAAATCGGGAAAGGGTTGTTGGAAGGCGCCTTCTCAATTGTACACTGATAACAGTTATCAAAATAAATATTTGCTCTCAGATATCGCAACTTCTTCGGTAAGGAGTTCGAGAAAAAACATTTTTCCTTCGGTTCAGCTCCGCTCCGGCGGGTCGCGAAGACCGGAGCCGAGGAAAAGGGAGACCTGCCGAAGCGAACACCTTTCGAGCGCTTAATCCGCCTCGCTGGAAAACAAGGAAAAATACGGAAAAGCCACCCCGGAAGAAAAGCGGAAGCGGAGCGGGATCATGCTCTGTTGAATATAACAGCGACAAGCCAGAAACCGCTTCTCCGGAGGCCGCTTTTCCTCTCCAGATGAACATCGCGCTGTCGATCGAAAAAGCCCCGTACCTTCCACGTTCTGCAGCTCCTTTGAGATAGGAACAAGCTGCGAACCAAACCGGAATGTTCTCCCGAGGCGTCGGCTTTCTCCAAAATTCCTCCTTCCGAATCCCATCGAAAACCTGAGGATTTCCCACCTTACCAAGCATCCACGGTCAACTTTTCCACGGTCTCCTCCTGGATGCCAATTACCGATCAATTCCGCCATTTCGTCTTTCCCTTCGTTCCGTTCACATCCTAAAAAAGCGTACCGTTCGCTCGTCGTTCCGGTTCTACTCCATTAATTACATCGGCCTTTTCACTGCCAGATAACTTCAAATACATAAAGGAAGATGGATTCGCTACAACTACCCGAAAGGACAGAAATAAAAATATTGCACAAGCATGAGGTTCCAGTGTTCTCTCTCCTTTTCCGTGGAAAAGGGTAAAAGGAAAACGCGTCACTTCGGTTTGAATCTAATTTGGACACCCGGATCCGGGGAACGAATAAATTAAATTTGAAACAATACCGTAGACATATTAAGCTGCGTACGCTGCAGATATATTAAATCGTGATCATGCGGCGAGATGTATGTTAACAATGAGATATTTATAAATGTGCGACTGGCATAAAACAGCAAACGGTTTCGAATCATTCAAAAAAAGTGCGGAATCCGCCCTCGAGGAAGAACGGAGAGCGCAGACGAGACAACCTCGAGCCTGAAGCCGGAACCTGGAACAGGAGAGGGAAGCGCTGCGGGCAGGGACTTCTGAGGCCGTCTGCGGAGCAAATAAAACGCTCTGAAATCTTCCTCCTTCGTCCACGTCCCGGAAACGTTTCGCCCGGAATCCGGCGAAACGTCCGGAATCCCGTCGCCGCTTCCGCCTTTTTCCCGTTTCCCGCGGCTCCAAAAAAAGGGGGCCTCCTGTCGGTCCGTCCGATCTGGAACCGTGCTCGACATCCGAGAAGAGAGACGCTCTTCCGCATTCTCCTTTATCGCTAAACTGTGCCGAGCTGAGGACACCACTTGTAAACGTCATCAAGGAGCCGTAATTTATAAAACCATGTTAAGACGCCAGCCATTATTAGTGCATAATCTTACATACACAGTCATAAATCCATCAGTTTCCTAGCGATAAATCTCATTAAATAAAACACGGATATGTTACATGTACACATATAAAATGGATACCTTAAGAAATGACAAATAAATAAACAAATAAGTTAATTAATAACAATAATAGTTTTAAAAGTTTTTTTTTTTTTCCTTTTTCTTTTCCGTTGCTTATTAATCTGTAACGTATAAATGTTCTAATTTTGGGAGACAACAACCGAGCTGTCGAAAGGACCTAATTGCTTTACAACGACCAGTGACTTTTCCTTTGGAGCGTCTAGTGTTAAAATATTACCGTTAACGTACAGAAAGAGAACAACACTCCGGTCTCCTGCCTGCGAGACCGGGCCAGGTCCCATCGGGACATTCCGCACGACAGGACCAAGCTCGGTGCGCTGCAGTGGGAGGGAGGTCAAATCCTTCGGGTCTTCGCTGACCCTTACACGCGAGCTCGCCGAGGGTTTTTTTTCCATAGAGGTCACCGTTCCCGGGACCAGCGGCAGTCCGAGAGGGATGCCCCTGTCGACGACAGACGGTTGCCAGGCACGCAAAAAGGTCGTCAAACCCCCGCGAATAGGATGCCCCATCGTTTCGTCCCGGACATCAACGTCTATCTTCGATCGCTATTTATCTCCTTAAAATTCGGCTCATCTCCCGCTAGTGGAAAGTGCCACAGCGAAAGATTCGATGGCCGGCGACAAGTTCGGAAACCCGTGAAATCTCGCTCTGCTTCCACCGCGGCACAGAACCTCTGGAACTGCCGGACGATTCCCCAACCGCCCGGAGTTTCCATCTTCCAGTGCTCGCGGATGTCCCTCGAGGGATTTCCAAATACCGCATTTGTGCACACCGGTCCCCGTTCGGTTGGTGTTTCGCTTCTGCCTCCGTTATCCCTTGAGTTCTGCATTCCGTTTTCGCGCGCAAAATTTATCCGCTTCCCATCGCGAAAGTTAAATTTTGTCCGGGACGGTCGGGCGCCGTCCGAACCTCGAAGTGAAAATCCAAATGCCCAATTTTAAAACCGCTTAAGCTCAGCGAAGAGCCAAGGTGCTTTTCGTACGTCAACGTCGCTTAATGCATTGTCCTCGGCGCGAGCATTTAAGAGAGTTATACCGTCCATTAGTTATGTTCCACGCTCCAGATACTCCCAATGCATCGCGAACTTTTTCTTTTTTTTGAACGGGGCACACTCGAAAAGTGTATGCAGAAACCTGAAAGGGGTTCAGCGTCGCTCGGGGGCAAGCTTCGATTGTGGCGAGCCTGAAAAACCTCGGTACGCGGCGGGTAATGTCCGCATCCGAATGTATCGGCCGAGATTATTTCCCGATTCCAATCAGGATCCCGGATCTAACCCAATCTGACCCGAATCCTTCTGCCCGGTCTTCGCCCACTGCTGAGTCGTATCCAAACGGAAGCCTTCAAAATCGCCATCGGTTTCCCTTCGAAAGCTTTCTTATTGGGGCGATCGTTTTCGTACGGCCTCAAACGAGTTTTCCTCCGAAAAAAAATTTTATTTTACTTAAAAGATGACTCAAAAATTTCAAATTTTTGACAGAAATCGAGAGCCCGTCAGCAAAACAGCCGTTCGCGTCCATTGTCTTTATCTCAGCTTTATCTATTTAGGATAGTTAAATTGTAACTGATTTCAAATCAGTAAGTCGAAACGGAGCAGATATTCTCCAATTAGAGATTCCTCGATCTTTTCCGCTTTTATTTCTCTTATATTATCTCTAATCGCAGAGAAGATCCAAGCGAGGAAAGGGATCTCGTGGATTTCATATATTAGCCGCGCGTCTGACCTGATTCCTGCACTGATTACTATTGGAAACGGTGTTAGACGCAGGAAATTATAAATTATATGTAATTCGTACAATTCACGAGCTGACATTTGAGGCTATAAACAAAAAGCGGCAGTTGCCAGCATTTACCGGCCCGATGGCCCCGACAGTCAACGACAGAATCTCGCAGCAGTCGCTCCTCGCGATCGAAATTCTAATCGCACATTCCATCGAAAATTGGACGCCCGCTAATACGTCGAAGGTTTAATTTCCCCAAGGGAAACCGTAAAAAAAAAAATCCAGGAGCACGGAATCGATCCCGCTGTCCAAAAGGAGGAACGGGCATCCAGAGTGGGAAGGAAACACCGCACTGATCTCAATTTTCGAAAAAATTTTTCACTTCGGCCGCACCTTAACGGAGCCACGGATCGGGGGAAGATTTTCCGCAGGAACCGCCCTGAACCGACCCGAGACCCGAATCAAACGATTCGGATACCTAATGCGACAGAACCCTCGGCCGCACCAAACGGTTTTTCCCAGGTTCAACCGAGGAGAGAGCGCCTCGACCACGTTCCCCGCGATGAAGCTGAATTCTTTCAGACGAGGAACAGACGCGAACATCGGTCCATACAAAGGCAATCGCACGGACAAGACAGTCTAAGAAAAGATAGCACGTCGCAACGTATGAATGGAATTTCAATCATTTAAACGGATGGACGGAGATGAACGAAAATAAACCAGCTGAAAAGATTCCAAGTCTACAATTTTGCATTTCCAACGAGCTTTCGATATTCACTCGGGGAGAACGTCCGCACCGATGCTGACGCCTCCTCAGCACCTGCTTTCGGTGCCGGATCGGGCGAAACTGCGAGACGACGGAAGCGATTTCCGACAGCGTGGAAAAAACTTCGCAGCGCGTTCCGCACAACGTGGAAAAACGCGTTTCATGCGCAACGCCGACAGGGTCGCCGACGCATTTCCAGTCGGTCGCCGACAGCGAGCGACGCGGCTCGCGCCCCCGCCGGAAAGGCCAAAGGTAAAAAGCGCGCCGGAGATATTTCGGTATGTCCCGACCCGGGACGCACCGACGGCGGCTTCGGACGCCGCCGCGATCGAGGAAATCCGAAGGACCGCAGTGCCCCGATCCCTCCACTTACCTTGGAGCAGGCTCGCATTCCTTCGCAGTCGCAGCTGCGCGTCCCTCCTCGACTGCTGATATTTCATGTTCCTCGTCGCCTTTTCGACGTACTGCGGCTGATGCGACAGCAATCCCGTCGGAGATAGCATCCCGCGGGGTAAAGGGGAAAATTTCCAAATCCGAATGCGGTCACGCGAAGGAAGGGCAAAAACCAAATCCCGGCAGCGGAGCACAACTGTCAAACGAAACCACGTGCCAAGCAGACGTTTCAATGCAAAAGCACCGACGCATCGCACAAGAGCAACGTAAAAGACACGACTAAACACGAAATATCCGCAAAGCCCCCAGCCAGACTGCGACCTCGAAACCTCCAACAAAACTTGGCGGGAAACGAATCGAACTCGAGCCCGAGCCAATCGCGATCGACCGGTCACGTTTCGTCATCGGAGAAATCACGACTTAAAATGACTGCGTTTTGCCACGGGAGAAAAAACCACGAGGCTCCCGAACTAATGATCACCCGAAACAGCCTACTAATGTTACAGAATGACAGATCTTGTCGCTCGAACCATCTCTTCCGACGCTGCCACCGTTAAACGAACCCGCCTTTCGAGCTCGCTCTCTCGGCGAGCGCGTCTTCTTAACTTGAGCGGCAAGCCTCCGGTGCGACGTGGACGAGAGTCGTCCCGCGGTAAGAAGGCCGCGATCCGCGTCTGGCGCGACGGTCGCACTTCCGCTTCTTCCGATTCCCCGCCGTACCCGCCTTCGAAGGACGGGTTCCAAATAACGAGCTGCGTTTGACAGTTGCGATCCAGGCTCGGCTTTCTCTTCGCAGTCGTCCGCCTCCCCTGCTCCATTCCGAATGCGAATCAATTCGAAATCCCCACCTCGGACCGTTTGCCGCCGCTAATGCGTCGTCGAGAGCGAAACTGCGGGACCGCAACCGTGCCACTCGCGGTCGTTACCTCCGACGAACGGCCGTCGGCAGGAGCGAGGCTCCTGCCACGACGCGACGGGAGGTGAACGCCTCGCTTCGGAAAACGCGCCCGCGAACTTTTTTTTTTTTCTCACCGGTCTCGCCGAAGTGTTCAAAACGGGAAGGGGGGGGGGGGAAACGAAATCGGAGAACCTTGCAAGTGGCCCTTGAGACTGGAAGGCAGGACGATCGGCAGGTTGGCAGGCACCCGAAGGAAAAGCGAGAGAAAAGGAACGTTGGAAAGCAATAAAATCGTAATAACAACGTGTAAAATGTTGCATAACGTTAACGGTCAGAACGAGGAGTTTTTTCGCGGTGCTTTAAGTGCTCGACAACTGCGAACACTTGAGAAGGTAAAGCCGAGAATTCGTTCAAATCGGTGACAGTTCTGCGCAACGAAAGTCAAATTAAATTAAGGAAAAAAAAAAAAAAAAAGAAAAAACCTTCGCACGACCGTTGCTTGATAAGATTCACGATAAGAATCTGCCTCCACGATCAAGTGCAGGCTCCTTCCTCGGCACGTGGCACGTCGCGATGTTTGACGCCCGAGGAGGAAACCGAGAAGCTTTCCATCGACGACCTAACCATCCGCTCTCGGCGGACTCCCGACGCGTTGGCCGCCATCTTTGTAAACCGCCATCGGAAAACCACCGCCCTGTTCAACGCTCTCCTCCCTCTCCCGCTTTCCGCTTCTCGGAAGTCTTTCCTTCCGCCGGGGCGCCTCCGAAAGTAAGTCGGAAGCTCACCCAGCATTACCGGTCGAATCGCCGTTTCCGTTTCCGGTCTCCGCTCGGCTTCGCCGCTCCCGTTATCTTATCGCCGCGACAAGCTCTCTCTCTCTCTCTCTCTGCGACACGGCGATAATGCTGCCGCGACTCCTTTCTCGTGCGCTCCGACCCGCGGGAGCGTTCTCCAGTTCGGTGTCGAGGCGTCGATATCTTCCCCGGGAATCGTTTTCCCTCGTTACATGCGCCGGCTGATAACGACACTCGTGACTGAGATAACCGAGACGAGATAATTCCGCGAATGTTCCTAATTCCCCGGATAACGCCGATCCGTGTCCTTTGCTTTTCACGCTTTGCTTCATCGAATCGCCGTTTTCTGCCGCCACTTCCTCGGCCTCCGGGGCTCGCCGCCTTCGAGATGCCGCCTCGCGATCCACGGGGGATTTCGTTCGGTCCGTTTCGGAGCCGAGGCGCCTCCGACGCCGCGCCGAAATTAAAATCCCCATCCCGGGTCATCGGGCAGCCATTTCAAAAAAAAAAAAAAAAATTGTCACGAAAATATTATCGTCGGAGACGTCCACATCCTCAGACAGTCACCGACGAAAAATCGGGGTCTTGAGGTTTGTCACCGGGAATGACAGACTCGCGGCGCTTTCGTTCACCGTCTTATGAAGATTGACGGCCACTTCCTGCGGCCCGGTCCTCTCGCACTGCGTTGGTGCAGGCACCCGACTCCCCGCTCTCGACGTTGCCCGTCCGGACTTCCCTTATTTTCAGTTTGGGCCCCGGCGCGAAAAGCGGAAAAAGCGATTTCCGCCGTTAAGGCAGGCAGGCTGTCGCTAAACCTCCGTGCTCCCTCGGTTTCTCCCTTTTTAAAAGCAATTTTTATGAATATGCTGAAGCTTTAGCGCATATCACGTCCCGCACTCTCGGTCAACAGAGAACGAGGAGATATTCGTGAAGGGAAGTCCGTCCGAAACCGGAATCGGCGAATTTACTTGCATTACGGCAAGGTCCGTAAAGGTTTCGCCGCAAAAATTTTACCTTTTGGAAGAAAAAATTTACGCTTGTTTCAGAGGCACGGTTGCGGCACAAAGCCCGGATTGGAAGGTTTGCCTTCTGTCGACTGCGAGGATCGGGATTCCGCGGCGGGTTACCCGCAGAAACCGAAAGCTCGAGGCTCGCTGACAAACGATGGAAATCGTAAAAAGGTCCGAACATTTTGACATCGCAATGTTGGCTCCTTGTACAAGAATCGTTCGTTTCTCATTTCATTGCAAAAACCACAAAGGAAAAAACAAACAAACTCCAACGCAAAATAAAATAATTATATAATCTTAATAATCTTAATCGGATCGAAGAGAGGGCGGTTTAAGAATTTCGGGCAAGATCTGCTGCGACCGCGAAAAAACAGATTTTTGAAAATATAACGTGCGACAGATCGAGGTATATACAAATTACAACAGGAAACTCCCCGGAAAGGAAAAATACCTTTTTCCCGCAATGCAACGTAAGAAAATCGTCGATTATTCCGGTTTCCAAATGCTGTCAGATAAAAAATGTTCGAATAAATTTATCCGCGAATTAACTGCAGTACAAATACATGAACAAAAAAATAAACCGCTTCACGTTCTGATGGAACCTTTGCCGCAGCACTAAGGTTTTCTGACGTTTCCATAAGCAAAAGACTCCAAAAGTCTCTTTCAAATTCCAGTCTGACACGCTCCAAATTATCGCGCTTCCAGTTCCAGTAAAGGCTCCGCAGTTTAAAAGGTTCGGGGGGCTCCTTGAGAGGGGGCCCATCGCCTCCCTCGAACGGGTTCGGAAAACCGGGGCCCGTTCGTGCCGATCGCGGCGTGGAACAGTCAGAGATGCGTGCTCTCTTGCGAGTGACCTCAATTTGCTTTACGGGCAATAAACCGGTTGCGAACATCTCGACGGAAAAAAGCGCGTAAACCGGAGACCCGAACACACGTTGCGAAAGTAACTTTTTATTTAGTCGAAAGCGGCAGAACAGATCCCGGCATCCTTCGGACGCGGACGAGCATCGCGTGTAAAACAAATCAGCGACGCCCGCAGCGTGGCGGGACGCCGAGAAAGCAATCGAACCTGATAAACTTCAAAAGACGGATCCCGGATCCCCGGGGGGGGGGGGTAAACATCGGAGCATCCATCCGTCAAAATGAAGATCTCGCGCCGTCGAAAAAACGGGTCGGCCATAGAAAAAAACGGGAAAAGTCAGCGATGCGGTGCCCCTTTTGAATGGAGGCGCGGAAAGGGAGCTCCGCGAATCATTTCACAACGCACGGGTAAATCCTCTCCCTGCAGCGGTCTACCTGTACGCGCGGAGAAAGCGAACCTACAAAATCACCGGCATCACTGCAGCGGAACGCTGCACGGGGAGGCACTCATTCGCTCGGAAAATCCCGAAGCATCTTCATCCCCGGGGTAAAGGTTTATGAAAGCTCGATGGTGACAACAGGAGAAAAATGCGTTCAAAGCAAGCAGGGAAAAGCCGCGGGCGATCGTTCGCTCTGCTGGGAAGCAATTCGCATCGGGGCATCGGCGACTTCCGATTTTTCGGACGGAAGTCCGCGCTCCCCACCCCTTCCGGGTTCGCAGCGCGATTCTCTCATTATTATTATACAAGAAAAACGGAAAAACCGATCCATCGTCGCGCGCTTAATCCTCCTTAAATCTGTGGGAAACCTCCGCGGGGAGTTTTGAGGGAAAGAAAAATTTTATAAAATGTCTCGCAAACGCTTTCGGGAAATGGATAACGACGGCGAATCCACCGCAGATTAAATTCAGATCGCCGCTTTGCTCGCTCAATAAACGAGGTTGCTTTTCACCGAAAGCGGCATTTGCCGTCCGACGCCCATTATTTTTGTCGCAGCTTTCCGTCTCTCCCAGGCTCTTTCCCCCTCCCCCTCAACGAAGTAAATTTTGTCGCCCGAACATCAAAATGAAAATGAGCGCGAACTTTCGTCCGTCTTGCGTTGGCGCACACTTCCTTCTGCTGCCCTGAAAGATCCGAGAAACTGAAGCCGCCCATTCAAAATGCTTTTCCCTCCTTCAATGAGAATCCGGCATTCCTCTGCCCCGTCCAACGAAAGCTCTGCCAAATACAATACGGTTCAAGCTTTTTTTAAAGGAAATGTCAGGACCTCGACGGATTTCGTGAATGCCTCGTCCGTGTAAAAACGAAAAGCTGAAGGCGGGATGAAGCCAAGGAAAACGCTGCGGAGACATTTTTTTTTTTTTTTTTTGCGCTGACCTTTTTTTGTGAATTTTCACTGTCTGTGTTTGTTGGTCACAGAATACGTGGCATCAGCGAAACGAAATGCGAGTCTCCACCCGCCCCCCCCCCTCCGGGCCGCAGAAAAAGAAAAAAACGAAAGAAAAATATTTCCAACATGTGGGAATTCATCAGCGCTTTTTTTCTTTTTCTTTTTTTTTTTTTTCAGACGCATAATCGCCAGCGCACTGCCAAAAATAATGCCGAAAGTCGTCGTGCCCCGGAGATTTTCGGGGTCGGAAGAAAATATCTACGGAATCTCGAATCTAAAAAAATTCAAATCCGCCAATCGATCCCGAGCCTCAAACGTTACGAACGCTCTGCCACTGCTACCAACCTGCTTATGCCGCCCGCTGCCTTTTGTTGCGGCAACAAAGTTGATTTTTATTGTGGTTTTACCGTGGACTTTCTCTCGAACAATGGCCAAAGGATCTGCGCGATCTCGATTTGTCTTGTTTGACATTTTCTTTTTTTTTTTATTGCTGCTCCCGCATAATCAAGCACCGAAAGTATCTGCGTGTTTATACTTAATTGCAAACCATCGACGCTCATTCATGCACCATTGATAAAAATCATCTTTCTACGATTAACTCACTTATGTACTTCATGATGTTTTATTTACTTTATTAAATTTGTTAATGACTTCTATTTAGATTCCCCTTCGCGGTGAATGATGTGACTGCGTTTAGTTCCTCTTTAGCTTACAAAAAAGTAGAGATTATCGGGATCGAAATGCTGTCCCTTTTAAAATGTACGTTTTAAATTTTTACGCGGAGCGCGTAACTCAATCCGCTGCTGCCAAAATTCCAAAATAAAGCAAAACCTGCATTTTTGCCGGAGGAAATTAGCTTACTGTTATTGAGACATGCGAAATGTAGAATTTACTTCTCAAATGCCTTGCAGAATCCCGAAATAAATTATTAACAATAACAGGGAGGAAAACAGCATTGTGCTTTGGTTCGGGCAAATTTTAATTTTAGATTTTGCTAAATATGTATTTTTTTTTTTTTCCTGTTATTCGCCTCGGATCAAACGTCGGAATCAGCGGTTTACCATTCATATTCTGTTATAAAGTACCAACCTGAAACGAATAAGCAGGCTCGCTTGCTCCGAATTTTCAAATTCAAGCCAAATCAAAGCAGTTGGTGAAATATTTTCCAGTCAAAGAGAGGAAAAGAAAAGAAACCAAAAGTAAGACTCAAGCTGGGGAAAAATTGTCCTGCCTGTTCTACGCAGGTACGAAAAAAAAAAAAAAGCGCCAGAATGATGCCCC
>JAOWBB010006664.1:0-20544 GCA_028565995.1 Ricinus marginatus
TTTTGTTACACGATTATATTATATACAATATTTTACGATATATATATATATATATAATAATATTTTTAATTTATATTATAATGAATTATTGTTATTATTTATATATATTATTCAAAATAATAAAATTTTATAAATTGATTGAATCGCTCAAACACTGAAAGTTTAAAATTTTTTTGTGGGATATTACTAATGCATACAACTTCTATTGTCCATAATAAGAAGATATACAAATAAAAATTAAGGCCTGCGTTTGCGATATAATCAGGTACGAATATTCCGACTGAAATTTTAAATTTATTATTATGAAGGATTACAATAGTGCCAGTGCGTTAACATTTAAGATGTAGATTAGAATAATTATATTTAACGGCTTATAGAGATTAGTTAAAGAAATATATTCATCCATTTTTACGCTATATATACAGACCTTGACATAGGGTTATTTGAAAAACATTTATTCATAAAATATATTGACTGCATGAATCTTTATATAATATATATACAAGAATTAAATAAGTTTCATAGAAATATCTTTAATTTGCACTTAGTTAATTTGTAAAAAAATTTTATTTTATATAAGATGGATTTCTTAGATTTTTAGCAACTGAAAAAAGTTAGACGAACTTTAGGTAAATTTATTACGATGTATTGGTGAATTATTTTCAATTCCAAGTAAAGTAATAATTATTTTTAATAGAAATTTCGAAGCTAGTGCTAAGTGCTATAGTATAACTTAAATTATGTATATATTTATTGTCTTTAGCCCGTGCATAATGTTTTTTAAATTGACAGATCATATTAACATTTGGAAATATTTCACGATATCTGAAAAAAAATATTGTTAGTTATTTTTTGTAATGTTACATTATAGATTAATTAATCATATTTTGGAGAAATTTAGAGATATATCTGTATATTTCACCGAATTATTTAAAAAGACACATGACTCGAGACAAAAATCATATTTGAAAAGTATAACATTGGAGAAAATTTTTCAGACCCCATTACCAGACACAAAAATAGTCGGAATGGTTGATGGAAACCATCAAAAGCAGAAAGTAATGAGTGTCAACCAGGAATCGTCGAAGCAACTGAACGAGCTGATAGATCACAAGTGTAGGCAATTAGGTAAAACAAAAACCAGTAAGGGAAGTGCCATTCATCTGGCGGAATGGATGAAAAACCAACTTGGAAACGCGAAGGAAGACGAGGAGTACCAAACACAAAGCGAACCGGAACCGGAGATTTGGTCGCAGGAGGAACTGAAGAAAAGAACTACCCAACTAAATGTTGCGGGAATAATTGGAAACCGAAGTGAGAGCCGGTAAAGAAATTCGCATTTTCCGAAATTCAGATATTGACACCTGAATGCGCGAATGTTGGCTAACCATAAAAATGCATTTTCAGCTGCGAGGAGATGGATTTGGTCTCCGAGAGAAGCGTGTCACGCAACACAGAAAGAAGTCATCAGTCAATCAGCACGTCGGAAAGTCAAATCACCGTCAAGTCGAATCACGCAGAAAAGACTGTTTCCGTCTGCAGAGAGTGTCACAAAACTTGTTTGAACGTGGATGAAAAACAGGATTTTGACTTGGACGACGATTACGACGACAACTGGGGAGGTCCTCTCTCGGTCATGGGGATGTGCAGCATTTTTCCTGCCGGCAAGTCCACGATCGATCCATTCACACCGTCAGAACCACCCACTATATCCGTCCTTCCTCCTACACCAGATAACAAGCCAAAATGCACGAACTGGGAATCGAAAGCGAACAAGAGTTACACGTCTACCAACGAGAAAGCCAACGCAAATCCTCAAGTGCTGTCCGACGTATCCGGCATCGGCCCAACCGCTCTGACTCTCGTGGTTTGTATCGTTTTAGCCACCTCAAATTATCTGAATTTTTCTATATATTAATATAGTAATCGAAATTTTTCTTGTTTAGCAGAAGCCTCATATTAAAATATCCGAAATAATTGACGGAGATGATTCCGAAGAAACGCCTGAAGGATCTTTACTGAGCGATGAGCCTCCATATAAAAGCCTGTCTTCTTCCGGTCTAAGGCGATTCGGTACATTGAACAGTTTGGAAAAACTCGGATCCGATGACGTTCTTGATGAAGACGGTAAATACCGAAAAAGTTTGTTTCATTAATAAATATTTTCGTTTTATCAATACGATTTGCGACGAAAATGAAATTATAATAATATAAAAACATTCAGATAAAGTAGAAGAGGTTGCGGATTCTGAGAAAGATGACGATGAAGAGGACAGGATCGTGGTTAGAACATATCCTCCAGAGGTTGCCCATTCTATTAGAGGATGGACGGCAAGAGCCGGTTGTTTTGTTGCAGAAAAAATGGCTTTTTTTGAGCGCCTCAGCAGTCCAGATAATACGAAGACCGTCCGTAAAACGACTTTTTTCGAAAAGTAATGTAATGTAACATTATCCAGTTGCAACAGACATAACTTTTTCGCTTTAATCTAAGGAAGTTCCACTTTCAGGTACTTAAAACCGTCCGGAGACACACACATAGATTCACCTCCAGATCCTGGTACGAACACGTCTTCATCTGGCCGTGGAGAAGATGAAGGTGAGACGTCGGGTGCTACATCGGGTGAAGAAGTTTGGGGAACACCCACAAGCGGGGGAGAATTTGAAGAAGAACTCGCAGCGGAGAGTTCTGCATTATCCGTGAGTATTCCAGATTGCCGTGACAACTGCGAGTTCGGGGAGTATAAGACCTGAAAGTAAGGGTAGCCGGCGTTTTTCAGTTCATAGAATCACCCCATGGATCCCTGATAGGAACAGACGACGATACGGAGAAACTGATGGAAGATCTTCTTATTTCGTTGCCGATGCTCGCGGCGAGACCACCGGGATTGCCTCCCAGGAGAAGACTCGAACCTCTTTTGGAAGAGGAGGACACAGAAAGTTCTTCCACCCCCTGCAGTCCAAAACCGACTCACGAATCCAAAGCAGAACAGGTTTGATTTGTACATAATTAACGTGTTCTTTCCACACAATTTCGAAATTCCTTCAATCGGATTACCAACTAAGAGTGAACCCTTTCGGCAGGACAGAGGTTCCAACGGATCTCAACAGCCACATCATGACACTTGCCCCAAATACGCTGTCAGCAGCGTCGACAGACCTTTATCGGATCGAAAGGAATTCTGCGGCAAACCAAAAATCGAAACCATTGATCGCGTTCTTAACGTCCATTCAGACGAAGAATCCGAAGATAATCAAGAAGACTGTGCTGCACCCCCTTCCTTATTACACAGATTGGGGCTTAAACGTAACAGAGCTGACTGCAACAGAAAAAGTAGTCGATTGTAAGCAAAATTGTTCAAGTGCCTGCTGTTGCGAGCATGATTTTTTTTATTTCTTTTTTTTCCATTCACGATTAAACATTGTATTACAAAATCGCAATATTTTTTCGAAAGTAAAATATAATTAGATACTTTATGATTGAAAAGCTCATTAAATTTAAACAATTTTCTAACTTTAACGGCTTTACAGTATATACCCCATATATGGGACGACGTCGAAATCAAATTAATAATACTTAAAATATTCTAATTCTCTCTGATAATGAATAAAATTTAAAATCCGTGATAATTTACTAAAAAATATTGTAGTACAGTAATCTGTACAAATGATCATGTAAATGTACTAATTAAATAGTGTACATAAATAGAATGGTAAATTTAGGATATATTGTTAGATTATGTTCTTTCATAATGGCGCATGAATTAAGCCTGCTAGTCCCAGACCGTAATTTTAATTGAAATTTATTTTTATTTTTCCGTTTTTTCTCCATACAAAAGCATGAATATCTTGCATGTTTATGTGTGTTTTAGAAAGACATTAAGAGATTGTAATAAAACGGAAATGCCCAAACAATCGTCAAACATACGGAAATGCGTGGCTCGTCTGTCGGCTTTAGAAATTTTACCTCCGAAGACAAAAGAGAAAAATTCCTCATCAAAGACACCGTGGCAGAAGAAGGCTTTTAAAATTCCGTCTTTTCTGAAGATATTTAAATGACAGAATAATTAAGTAAATAAGTAAATAAATAAATTGCAAACGATTAAAAAAAAAAAAAATATGCCGTCAAGGTAAGATAAAGCAAAATCGGTTCAGAACAGTTTTCACAACCGAACTTAACCAAAACCTTTTGCATACAATAGAAATAATAATTTTTCCGCCAGGTATAGAAAAGAAAAAAAAAAAGAAGCATTATCAAATGTTTTAAAAATTTGTCGGGATTTCGTGCAGGAATTGGGAATTAATTTTATTTTCCTTTTTCTTTTTTTTCAATTTTTCAGATTAGGTTTCTTAAGGGGAAGAAAGGTCGAGGCAAGTTACACTAACAGCAACAGCGCTGCATATGGTGGCAAACCCCTATTCAAATACCTTTTCAATAAGGACACGGTCGATGATGCACCCACGACTTTTCCCAGCACGTACAATCATTCGAGACCGAACGAAAAGCAATTGGACAGGAGATTCTGGAAGCAATTAAGGCGAAGAAGGAGCACCGCATCTCTCATACAGTCCAGCCCTCCGCAAGTCGCTGTGTAAAAACCTGCGACCTGTATTCCGTTGAATTACGGAATTCTGCAATTGTTTAGTAGTGCAGTACATTTACTGGACTGCAATTTGGACGAGAAGAAATCGAATTGTTTAGCTCAAAAAGAAAAATTAAAAATAAAAAAAAATTTGAATTAATTTTCTTGCTAGTATTAAATATTGCACTATATTGGAGAGAAAAGTTTATCTCCGATGAAAAAATGCTATTTAACATTTAAAAATTAAAAAAAAAAAAAACCGCGATTTGTTGAAAAAATGATTAACATTTTCAAATTCTACTAATTGCTAATTTTGTAATTTTCTTTCTAATCATTGATAGTATCGTAATAATTTTAAACATTTGTTTTGTAAATTTTAAAAGGAGAAACAAATGCGTCACACCAGCATCTTGACAAAAAGTTAATCCTTAAGTTTTTACATTATAATAACTTTATGACATTCTAAAAGAGAAAAAGAAAACGTGATTGTTAGCTTTCAAATTCTGTAAATGAAGTAATTCTTAATAAATTTTAATTTATTAACCGAATACTAAAATGACTGGCATTAAAAGAATAATAACGATAAAATTGTCAGAAAACAAATTTTTTGAACATATTTCTTTCGTTCAACAATTTAAATTATATGCCTCGACATTTTACATGATTTTTAATTCTTTGAAGGAATCATGGACAAATTATCCTTATCCTAATTTTCAATTATTTCCCACATGATATATCTTGTATGTATCGCAAAAAGAAAGAAGTCAATATCTGTTAAGTTTATTGAAAAAATTTTTTTGTTATAAAATGGTTTTATCTTATTTTAGGTCTCTTTCTAAATTTTCCTAAACGGTTAAAAATAAAATTAGAAATATATAATTAAATTTATGAAAAAATCAATTTAAAATTTAATTCTTCTCATAAGTTGATTATCCGATGAATGAAAATGAACATCGGGAGGTTGCAAAGCAATTAAATTTGAATTTAACAAATGTTTACGTTGTTTAAAAAACTCATACGTGATTCATTCATACAAATTATCAGAGTGTGAACTAGTATTTATCCGCACATTGCAAAATGAAATATTTTATGAATCATTAATATATGAGAAAAATAAAAATAGATGCTTCAATGAAATCAAGGACTGATAGATTCTTTTCGTATGAATTACAATTAATTATTAATAATAATGAAAGATAAAGTCACGAGATTGTGATCCAGAATTGTGATCCAAAAGTACAAATTGCAAAAAAAGAAAAATCAGATGCCAAATAAAACTAGATTAAAAAAAATTTTTGACTTATCTTAAAAAATGAAAATAACAAATTTCATGTTTAAAAGAAAATATATATATAGGAATATTTCAAATTTATAAATACTTTCATCGAGAAAAATATTTTTTATTTAGAATTTGTAAATTTAAATATAATTTTCACAAGATTACTTTATTGAGTACAGCAATAGTTGTTCAGAATTTTTAAATATTGCTCAGAAGTATAATTTTGAATAATTTAATACGTTTTTAACGTTTAATTAATAATTTAATACGTTTTTATAGTGTTTAATAGTGTCGGGTAAAATTTGTCCGCCTAAAAGAGGTTGATCGAAAAGTTATTAGTAATAATTTTATTAAATTGATAGAATGTCCTTTGCATTAAAAAGAAATTTAATTTTTATTCAAAACAAAATTATAACTTTTATTTACCAATGAAAAAATGCCTTAAGCATTTACAAACTCTTAAATATTTTAGAAGAATTTTTATGAAAGTTAAATAATTTTTGAGGTAATGAGTGTCAATATTTCATTTTTACCAATTTAAAAATACGATCCTATTTTTTTTTTTTTAAAAAAAAAACAAAAATGATATGTATTTTATTCATATAATTATTGCTTTTAAAATGATGAATAAGAAAGGCAAAACATATATAAAATTTCATTCATAAAGTCGTTTATCAAAGGATTCCTAGGCACAATAATGAACGAATATTAGATAATAAATGGAATGGAACAGATAGTGCTATTCTAAAAATGATTTTGTATTTTACAAAAAAAATATTGCTTAGCAGTTGTTGAACAACATACTTTAATAAATCAATTGAAAATTTGTTTTTTTCTATATTCTTGAAATGTAAATTGAAATGAAAGCTTTTTTCAATTTTATCATATTATATAATGCACCTAAAAACACCTAGTTTCTTTGATCAAAAAAATAAAAAAAAAGTTTTGTATGAAAAATTTCCCAATTTCTTAAATCTAATGTTGAGTTTATAGATATTTTGTTTAAATAAATTGTACTTCAAATATCATATGTTAAAATTATTTACCGTCCTTTATTTTCAACATTCAATATTCATTCTAATCAAGAAGTATGGAAGTCATTTTGCATTATTTTTGATAATTTATTTATTATATTAATGATTTAACCATTATTTACATTTATATTAACAATAGTGAATAATATTAATCGGTTTATATCAATTTCTTTAAATGTCACTTAAAAACTTATTGCCACATCTAAAATCATCCCTAAGGATATGGCTAAAAGTGGTTTTTAAAAAATTGCGGAATTGCACGGGGAAAATTATCGAATTGATGGCGAAAGCAACATACTGTAATTAAGCTTTTACTTAGAGCAAAGAAATGAGTGATAACTGTTAAAAACCGTTAAATATTGTAAATATCATTGCAGCACTCTTTAAAAAAAAGTAAGACTTTCGCCGTGTTTAAAACTGAATGCGGAACATTCAAAAATTGTGCCAAAAAGTTTCATTCATTTGTGTAAAATATTATATGGTAAATTACTTTTTAATAAAACGAAGCTACTTTCCTATCTGAAAATTCTGTCTTTACGCTTTACACATCTTAAAAAGTTGGCACGAACGAAACTATTTTTCGCTAATTAATTTTGAATTTTGCCACACGTTGAATCGGAGTTGCCAAACAGACGCTGCCAACGCGAAATCGCATCTAGTGCCACGGAGAACAGTCAAAGCGCGCGTAAAAAAAAATAAGGAAGAAATCAGAAAGATGAAAATTCTTCCCCTTCCCCCCTTGAAAAAAACAGTAATTTAGATTAATTTTGATTTTCGGTGCAACAAAATATTTATGAATGTAAAATAAACATTTCGGAAACTGATAAGGTAAATTGAAAAGCTTTTGTAAACATTCGGATTTCTGCTTCAAGGTTCGTCGTCATCCGTATTTTTGTTTTATTTTCACACAAATAAATCCGTTTATTTTGTAAGTGTAACTTGAAGTATTTTCCGCGTGAAACAAGTAAACAGTAATTAACAGCCGTCATTTTTTCCTTTTTAGTTCACTGAGTGAAAACCAAGGCTCTCTCTCGGCTTCCACTTGTTTGGAATTAGTGATGGAAATGTAATGCAGGAGGCAAATTATTTACTTAATAATCAATGTTTGTGATCGCTCTCAAAACATTTTTGTATCCTTTACTGCGGCCAAGGACTTTAATGAGAAAAAAATGTCATGCACTAAATCTTTAAATAGCCCATTTTTTGAAGCAAAAGATGATGAAACTTATGTGATGAACGCCGAATTTATTAAAGAAAGTCAAAAAGGTATTATTAAGAAGCATGTAACGGAAAAAAATCATGATGTCAGTGAGGTAGAACAACTTAATCCGTACATGGGTAAATATGTATATTAGAATTTGAGCTTCATTATGGCTAAAAATAATGTAAGGTTCATTATAACCGAATCTTGAAATTGTCAAATTTTAAAAATTCTAATTATAGGCTCGGTTTCGAAACCCTCGAAGATAATCGAAAATGTAAATTGGAAGCGAAAATACGTACACGAATCACTTATGAAAAAATTAGCAGGTGATTTAAATGAGTTAAACTTGAAGATTGAAGAGAACATAAGGATATCATCTGAAAACATTAAAGCTCACATCGCAGCTTATAAAAGTCGATTAAATGAGATTTTGAAAAGTTTAGACGTTCCTGAGGTGATGCGAAGAACTTTTACATCTTTTTGCATCTTCTGATAACCAAAATGCCGATTGAGAAAAAAATTATTTCTGAATTGAATGCATTCCAGGTGGCTCATTACCGTGAATCAGTTTTCCTTGGCATCCAAAAAGAGGTAGATGATATGAAAGAGAATCAAATTGAAATGGTGGAAGGGTTGTACAAAGATTTTTGCAAGTTGGAGAACTTAAGAGCGAAGGAAAATGAGAGAATTTTCCAAATGTCTTTTTCGAAAATCGAAAAAACCGCTTTTTTTCTGCCATACGAAATGCAAACTTTTATCGAGCACGAAATATTGGTACGTTTTCCAAGTTATAATCGGGACATAAAGAAAAGTCGCAAAATCATAAATTTCGGAAAGATGAATAAATTTTTATTTATCAAAGAAGCACAAATTTGAAAAAGAAAATTTCTCTTTAAATTTCTTCTTTAATCTTAGAGAATGAATCAATTGATGCTGAACAACAGGAGGTGCTACGAAGATCTGAAGCTGAATTTGAGATTATTAACCGAAAAAACTTTCAAGTGCTTTATGGATGAAGTTTTTTGCTTAAAAGGCAAATGGATGCGAAAGAACGCGAAAGAAATTTGCGATAACATGAAGTGAGTGTTGCAGTGATGATGAAAATGTTACCCCTTTGCAAGTAATTTATTTTCTGTGTACTTCCAGAACTGAACCGGAAGAAAAAGCCGATGGGATGCATCAAAAATCTTATTTGAGGATAGAAGTCGTCGGATACCAATTGCCCCTTACAAAGCTAGATCATTATTACAGTATTGTTGAATCGAATGATTGGTTCGAAAACGTGGATAAAATTGTATTTGAAATAGGTGCGGTAACTTTTCCACCTTTTTATATGCAATATTTGTAGCATTTTTTTTTTTTTTTTTTTGGCTACGAATTTCATGAGTCGAAAGCAATTGCACTGGAAACATTATGTATAAGCTTTACACGTACACAAAATATTTTCATTCTGCAGCGAAACATGAGAGAATGCTAAGTGAAATACTTCGAAAGGCAATAAGTGTTGTTAACGAAAATAGATCCGGTGATTATGAAGCTTTCAGAAAATCTTTGCTTTCTCTTCACATTTTGGAGTTTCGGGATCACGTTATCCAGCCCATCATTTTCACAAAGGGAATTGTACGCGAAGAAAGTTTATATGATTTGGAGGTAAACGAAATAGAAACATCATCTTGATTGTAATTATGAAAATCGTATTGCGTAAAAATTTAATAACATTCTTTCAGACATTGTGGCAAGGCGTTCTGAAAAATGTCAAAATACAGGTAGAGGATGTAATCTACTTTCTGTCAAATTTCGACCGATTATGGCATGGGCACTGCACAAGGCTTTGCGAATCAAAAATTTCGATCTTGGAAGCCATGGAAAAGGAAGGGGAAAATCGTCACTTGGCTGTCCAGGTAACCTGAAAATAATAAAGACGGTTTAGGTAAGAATTCTCAAATTAAGAAAAGAAAGCCAGAAATTCACATAAAATGTCAGTGTTCAAATGTTATTGCATTCGTATTCCTCGGCGGAGTAAGAGTAAAATATGTAACATTTTTACAGGATTTAGAAACAGAAGTGAATTTAAGTTTGGATTCTTTAAAGCAAGAGTCAGGCAAAGAAAAACTGGAAACATTATATACCACAGTAGTATCTCAATTAGATTCCATAAAGGAGAAGTAATTATTTTCGATATTATTGTTATTAAAAATAAGATTTATCATAAACAAAATGACTTGACCGTTGGTTTTAATTAAAAAGTAAAGACTGTTCATTTGTAAATATATTTTTATTTACAATATTATTACTCTTTCATTCTTAGATTGGAATCTAGATATTTGAAAGAGGTTTCCATAACGGAAGAATTTCACAAAATGATGATTCTGGAAGCCCATGTTTTCTCGGCGGAAATTAAGGACTTTATCTATGTGAAATATCCGATGCGACACGAGATGACGGAAGGTGTCTTCGATATGAGCAAAATTGCCGGCGAGAATAAAAAAAATGCGATTTCCTATGAAATTAGCCAGCTTATGGCGAAGATTAATTTCCTTGGGGTTCTGAAAAATCGGTATGTCCCACGATAAAAAAAGCATTGCCTAAGCGTTTTAACCGAAATGCTCACTTTCACATTCTGCATTAAAATATCTGTTTGAGCGACAGCGCTTTGATGGCCCTGGAATCATTTTCGAACGAAGCAGGACAGCTCTTGGAATGTAAAGCGAGAGAATGGATTCAAATGAAAATGCAGAATTTGACCCGAAAATTGGAAATACAAAATAAAATTAGTGGTAAAAGATGCGGAAGAATAAGGAGCCAAATTTACGAAACCAAGCTCGAGGAAATTGCTGAGCACGAGCGAGCGTCCGATGAACAGAAGGAGGTTCGTTGCTTTTTCTTGTA
This sequence comes from Ricinus marginatus, assembly GCA_028565995.1. NCBI lineage: Eukaryota > Metazoa > Arthropoda > Insecta > Psocodea > Ricinidae > Ricinus > Ricinus marginatus. Next base: position 10,987 of record JAOWBB010006664.1, read on the forward strand.
GTTTTAGGGTTTTCGTGTTAAAAAATATTCGAAAAATTAATTAAGTAAAATATCGATATTTGAAAAATCAATCGAAACTCCATGAGATAAATTAAATTGAAACATATTATATAATACATGTTCATTACATTTATTATAATAAACTAGATGAAAAACTAATTTAAATTTTAAGTCTTCGTGAATTATTTATTTTTTTTTTTTATATTTAATATAATCAATCTTTTCATAACATGTTAATGTCATTTAGTGATTTGTGAAATTTTATTTTGATTCAAAAACTTACAAATATTATCATAAATAAAGTTTATCTCAATATATTCTATAAACGTCTCATTAAATGTATAATAAACATCTATTCTCCATTAATGTATTTTTCAGATGTTAAATGAAAAATTACAATTTATTCACAATGTGTTTTACATAAGAGGTTCATAAAAACTTTCAAATTTATTTTTTATTCGATATTTGTATTTATTTTTTTGAGACAATTGGAATTTCTCCATATGGTAATCAATCAAAAAAAAGTAACAACATTAGGAACTCATTATACAAGCATGCAATATGTTTTTTTTGGTTTCAGGGTGAAAATGATGGATATTCAAAGTTACCTGAAGAAGCTGACCCTTTGACAAATGCAGGATATGAAAATATGGGGAAAAACGACGAAAGGGTCATTTCTGTAGTGGAAAAGGCTATAAATGAGGAAGAACCCAGTACTGTTGATGGCATCTGTTCGCAAGTAATAAATGACACGGAATGAAACCTTTTCCATCTCTCTTTTTTTTTTTATTTAAACTAATGAAAATAATAACTTACATCAGCTTCAAAGGGAAAAATTTGAATTCGAGGTAGCAATTGCCACACAGTTTGAAGCGTTAAGGGGAGAAATAAAACACAAAATTCGGTCCCTGCATGAGTCCAACGTGAAATTCGTAAAAGCAATCGAGTTAGTTCTTGAAAAAAAAACCTTTTTTAAAAAAATTTTTAAGATACATAAGAAATTCAAATGTTTTCTCACACAATGATAGGATATTTAATGAAGACGGCAGTTATGAGGCCAGTGAAGAACAACCGCATATCGAGGCATTGGAGAACACGGAAAAAGAATCCAAAGAGGAGATGAGGAAAATGATTGGGGAGAGCAATTAAAGAGTTTGATTTTAATGAAGAAATCTTGGTGAAAATTTAATTTCGGCGCTGAGATGTGTGTATATTGATGTTCGTAACTTAAAGTTATACACCTTGTTACGATGTAATAAGGCTTTACGGTATCAAGTTATACAAAAGTAATAAAAACTTGAATGTATTGCATTCCTTACAGGTTGACACGTCTACATAAAGAATTTTCAGTTTAATGCACAAGTCAAAGATATTCTCAAAAACCTGCGAAAGAGATTTTCAAGAATTTTTGCCTCTCAGTTTAAAGCAAGCTGCCAATTCTCAAATGGTGGAGTTAAAAGGGTTGCTTACTGACACGAAACTGTTTTCTTGCAGGAAAATTACGAATTGTATTCCTAAATGATAGATTTATTACACAAAAATTTGTTTCTCTTCGCTAAACGAACAAAACGCTAAGGTGAACGATCACAATCGCTTCCCTTCTTTTTTTTTGACTTACACATTAAAGTTTTGTCATTTGTGACCATTGTCGATTTTTACTTTTGAACACTTATTGAAGACCGACACAATAGGTCATTTTAGTTTCTAACTGAATTTCGCGGATTTTTCGTTAAGTACTATGATTATCGAACTGAAAGCGTTTTCATTCAAGAGTGTTTTTCAAGGAGTGAGGTTTCGATGATATAACGAGATATCGAAGACATGACGTTCTTTATTGCCCAGGAACACTTTTGCCGAAAGAACCTGAGCCTCCGAAAGTGAGTCAAGTGCCTCGGATAAAGCAAACGAGTAGAGGGATAAAATTTCGACGCCTTTAACTTCAACATTTCGAACAGTGAAAAGTTTCAAGGAAGGAAAAAAACTGATGATCTCAGATTCCAATCCTCTCCCAAAAATATTGCAAGAACGGACTTCGATCATCAGGCTGATCGTGCGGATGATCATTAACTTTTTTACTGTTCCGTTGACCCGACTGCAATAAATGCGCAATATTACATGTTGAAAAAAATGTGTAAAATTTGCGAAAGTTTCATTTCTTCAATTCGTGGAGGGACCTTTCAGGAATTCAAAAGATCTCTGCACCATCTCTGGATCAGTGTTTAAATTCCGCATTTTAAAAAAAGAAATAATTGGAGGAAGGCGCCAAGAAAGACAAGATCCATACCTGAGATATATTGTCGGAAGTATCACAAGGCATCCCAAAGTCTACCTCGTTAAAATAAAAACAAAAAAGGAAAAGCAACATATTGCTTGGATTTTGCTTTGTTAAATGCATCGTTCTGACGAAAGATGCAGTTAAAAAAAAAAAAAAAAAAAAAAAAGGCGAAGAATATTTCGCAGTACATTCCCACTGAGGTAGTGCACTCACAGTACTGCGAGTACACTAAGTGACGGGAATGCACTTTCAGGTACGTCAAAAGCGATATTTTCACCGCTGAATACGCGAAGGATAATTTTTGTATGCGTTCGTGATTTTAGATTGAAACCTCGCGGAGCGGAAGGAAGTTCGCAAATGTAAAAGAGTGACGGACTAAAGAAAATTTTTGCCGATAGTACAAACCCAGATTTTCCAAGCGAAGAAAAGCATGATTCAAGGCCTGTTCGATATTGGCGAATTTTCGGAGTTGTAATCTGATATTTCTGTATGCTCGAAAAATAAGAAAACGTGTTCCAGCCGACTCTTCGGATATTGATGACATCGAAGATCCATTTGCAGTTAGCGAATTCTTTGTTTTTATAAAATTTTATGATTTTATGCTTGGAACAACTCGGAAAGAAAAATGATTATTGTTTATTTATTTATTTCATACTGTTTTATTTTGGATTCTTTAACCTGAGGAAATTTTATACCGCTATCTGTGATTTCAATCGTTAACAGATTACAGATATATCGATACGTGCTTTTCTTCCCTTAGATTATTTCTAATCCATGGAGAATCTGAGTAAGAGATCTCCCCTTACGTATAATAAAAGTTTATTACACTGGGAAAATTCTGAAGGGACTAAGAAATAATCATATATAATATGATTTTTCTTTGTAGAGTTAGCCTCTCAGATCTATCTAAACAAAAGGAAATTCAGCATTTACAAACATTTTTCAAATGTTTTTTTTCTTTTTCTTTTAGGAATTCACAACTAGACTTAATTAAACAACATAATCGTCTGAATTTTCAAACTCCCTGAAAACTGTGGTTGGTGGAAAAACTTTTAATCTTCCAACCATCTTCTTTCCCTTCCCTAGAGTTTTACAATATTGTCGCAAAAGAGCTTTAATCAAGAAAATCATTTATGGTGCAAAATTGTTTTTCTCCTAGACTTATATGTACATATAAAAACATATAAACTTACTAACCTTGTATGTATATATATATATATATACACAACTTTCATAACATAAAGTTTTTATCTTTAATTCTCAGGATATGTGATCATAATGACTTATTATATATATATTATTTTTTGATAATTGTTATGGATTTAACATTAACAGTTATAGAGATAGTAAGAAAAGAGGATTCTTTATTATTCGCTCATAAAATGTTTTCAGATCACGACCGGGCTATATACGAATGAAATATCGAGGGAAAATTTAAAAAAAACATTTTTAGAGAAAAAAAAAATTTTATACGTGTATATATGCAATAAATTTTTTTCATTTTTAAAGTAAAAAAACATGAAAAAATAATCCAGTCGAGGGAGCCTACATATCTAGCAGTTTTTTATTTTAAAGAAGTGCAAGACGAAAAACTGAAAATTGTATGCATTTTCAAATATTATTCTTTTCATTAATTAAAATGTAAAATTTATTTATTTTTTTTTTCAATTACTGTGCAACTAAACGATTCGAATTCGTTCATTCTGTCATATTGAAAAGGGAAAAAAAAAATTGCAATTTCGTTTTTTTTAGCAAAAAAAACGTGTGCTTTAAATTTTAAATTAATAAATTATTATTATTATTGTTATTATTATTATAGCTTTATTATCAAAATTCATTCGGCATTAGACATAATCGTCTATGACTGGGCTAAGCTGCGAAAGCTAAAAGATTTAGTTTTAGCTATAACTTTGCCCAAGCTCAGTCACAAGTGACTAAATGATAACGAAACCACATCTAGCGTGAGTGATGACATTTCTTTAATAATTTATGACGGTTTTATGCGAGCAAAAATAATAACAATAATAATTTATTATCTGATTTATCGTAAAATACATTGCATTGGGAACCTCATTGTGCACGATACCATGGCGCCGTCCACGGTTTCAATTTCGAATGCGATTGCGGCGATTTTTTATCATTTCGCTTAGTATCCCATAAATGTTTAAAATTTAATAAAGATGAAATCCCAAATTGTTAAGAAAGTAATTCGTCTTTACTTTTTTTTTTTTTTTTTTTAGTTCTTAACCTGGGTAGTGTTGAGAAAATGTTTAATTTTATCTTCTACAGAGAGGATGCTGCTTTGACCGAAGTAATTATCCGCAGAAGCTGTTCCTGTCTAATGTAATATTTGAGTGCTTTTTTTCAAACGTTCACGTGGAATGTAATTCGAATTAAATTTGCTTTTTCAGGTTGCGAACCGAAAAAGTCGATCGGTCGAAAGCAATTCAATTTTTAACGAAGGTCCCGGAAATGAGGTGGATGACGATGCAGAAGAAGAACTGAAAGATTTGGTAAGTTGAACAGTCATCGAAAGCGAATCAGGATGGATATGCTTAATAACCTAGAGCATTTATTGTTAAACAATCGTTGTAGCGTCACCATATGGTTGCAGAGAACGATGCAAACGGAGAAAATGCCCGGGATGAATAAAAACCTGAGAGCAATGAGTAACTCATCGTTGGGCTCGGTGTCCCAGTGCAAACGCCTAAGCCACATACCGATACTGTCCAGGTTTCAAATGTGAGCCTCTGCCGCTCCGACTCATTTTGGAATAGTCAGAGCGCGAGAAAAATTTAAAGATATTGATTTCGTTTTCAGAAACACTCAGAAACCCGGATCCATTAAAAAGATAGCGAAATCTGAAACAAACACGATGAAAAGTAGTTTTGATCGTAGCGAAAGGAAAGCATTTACGATGCAAATGAGGAGAACAAGGTACCATCTTTTTTTCCCCTTCCGATAGCTAATGTAACATATTGTATAAGGCTTTTCAAGTCCAGCGTACCACAGTACTAAGGTATACCAGGTAACGGAACTAATTTTAAATTGCATTACTCATAACCAAGGATGATGCTTAAATCGCTTTAGGTTGATTCTTAAATAAACCGTATTTTGTATATTCTCTCACTTTGAACAATGTATGAGATATGGCGAGAGAGGGAGTGGTGATACCGATCCCTTTAAAAAAGAAAATTTTCTCTAACGGATTCGACAGGAGTTTTCCATAATGGAGGAAATTTTTATTTTGCCTTTGGGGAAATTCAACAATTTTCCCTTAACCTTAAAAACGAGGCTCGATTTGGGGACAATGTGAAAAATCGAACCGCGCCACCCTTCTAAAATAATCTTCATTTCAGCAACGGCTTTTGTACTAATTCAAGATTTCCGTCGTCCTTTCAAAAAGAAAGTAGGAAAGCAACAAGCGCGGAAAGGATGGCCAACTGCAGATCGAGCCTGAGCTGCAACAAAATTAAAAACAATTGTAAAATTACGGAAATGGGAAGCGTCAAACAATTCACATTTTCGCGGAAAAGTTCAACAGTAGGGAATTCGGAAGATGTCCAGGGTAACAGTGTCAGTTTCAACCAGAGCCCCGCAACAGCGACGTTGTCTCCTTCACAAGATAGACAAAATGATCCCTCGGATTCGTTCGCACACGAAGTTCCAGAGCTTGTTTTAGATTCCGAAAAGCAGGATTCGACACTGGGTTGCGATCTCCGGGCGGACATCACAGATGGCGAGAAACCATCAAAACCTCCATGTGCAGTTGATCGCTCGCCGACTGCGTCGCTGTCAGATTTGCAGGCGAGGGTCGGCGGATTCGGGAAGGACCGCAAATTACGCGAAACCTCTCCGTCATCCGCGGTGAAGACATCCGACGGCTGCGAGACGGAGACTCCTTCAATGACAATCGGGATCCCATCCGACAAGGAACCGGTCTCGGGTTCCTCCTTAGAGTTCGATATCGGAAACGAACTGGGAAGAGAGAGGAGCGACGCCGGCTTCAATCGGCGCATCCAAGCCGACGGGTTCGATAAAATTCACGTAATAGAAGACGACGCGAACGAATACGACTCGGAAGCGACCACGGATGCGGATTTTTCCGCAAAGAGCAAACACTCAAGAAGCGAAAGCAAGCAAACGGGACATCCGAAGACCCGCGGCGAAAGGGAAGAGCCCGAAAGGCACACGAAATGGAAAAGCAGGCAAAACGAGCTGCTGACGGACGTGAATTACAGGCGATTAGTCTATCATCCGACGGTGTTGCGGAGGCAGGGACAGGAAGATTCGCACGACAGGAACAAATGCAGAAGCAAATCAATAGTCGAACGATGCAGTTACGGATCGAAGGACGAAAGCCGAGCGAAAGAGGAGCGAAGCAAGCATAGATTGAAGAACAATTTTAAGAAAAACTCATCCCAGACCTTTGTTTCAAATAGAGATGTCAATATAAGTCCTCTAAGGTAAGTTCGCTAGGGCAAATTAAGCAAAAAGTCATTCCCATTTTAAGAAAGATTAAACAATCAAGTTATTCGGCAAACTGGATAATTCCGCGGCAAAAATAAACTCAATATAAGGTTCGATGGCAATCAGACGCCCAAGATAACAGGAAACAAATTTACAGGGGGATGAAAGAGTGATATACCGCTAAGGGCGTCTTCGAAAGGTTGCGGGCGCAACCAGTGGACGACGCCTGAAAGCGAGTCTCACGCGCAAAAATCGGACAGAAGTTTCCTACTGGAAAAAATTTGAAAATCAAATAAAACGGAACGTGCTCCAGCATCTCTTAGGCGAACTTTTGCCTATCCGAACGTATTTCCAGTCCACACAGATGAAACTTCACTTGCTTTTCGTCCCCTTCAAATTCTTTGGTAGCCTCACCTCGCGCAGTGGTGCGAACCTCTCGGCGAGTATTCGCACAAGTGGACGTATAAGATTTCTAACACTCCAGCGCAAAAAGTATTTAAGTAGATTTTTTACATCAAACTGTATTACAGTTATATAATAAAGTAGTGGTAGTTTCTAAAACGTGCGGTTTTCCTGATACGTTCTGATTCTGAACAAAAATATATCGAAATCGTCATTTGCGTTGCCGAGCTTCGATGTCGGTAAATCCTGTCGCCCTGCCGCAAAAGGCAGACCGTCGTTAAAGCTTTCTTTATGCTTTTGTCGCGATTCTCAAATTGTTCCAGCACCCCCTGATATCTGCTGCCTGAAAATTTCAGGAAAACTTTGACATCTCAAAAAATAGGTGCTACAGCATTTTGATTCGGTTTCTAACTTACTTCCAGGCCGTGGACAGAGAAATCGCCGGATAAAGAGGAGATGATCGATCGCTTGCACTTGATGCAAAATTCTGATTCCGTTCTGACAGGTAATTAACCTAACTTTTTGTTGTCAAATCAACTTTTCACTATTGCGCACATTTTGTCCGGTCGTTCCGCCTTCATCCATCCCAAAAATTTCCCCCATCATTCTCCGAGTGTCGCCTTTTCATTTCGAATACGCTACCCTCAAGTCTGCGGCAGACCATCAAAGCGAATTTTAAATATTCTCGTCCATGTTTGAGCAAAGGGGATCCACGTCAGCTGCCAGAAATCCGCCATGTAATTTTCTCGTTTTCGCATCTCAGTTTACCTTTTACAATCTAAAAGAAATCCACACAGACTGATGCGTGTGTGGTGTATTTAAGAAGTTCCCCGATACCCGACATTGAATCGCCGACCGGAAAACCTATCATAAAGAGGGCTTCCTTTAGAACCGAGGTGTGGACAGTGTCGATAGTTATAAGTTGAGAAGAATATTTCGGATTTTCTGAATGCAGACGTCAAGAAGGAGCCCTCGCGGGGGCAAAGATTCGCGGGAGCCGTGCTGCGACTCGCGGCGAGGGTTATCCACGTTCTCGCCTTGCTTAACCTATGCCCTGGCGACAACTGTCAGCTGCTCACATCGCGTCCCATCCAGTGCAGAAGATGACGCGGGAGACGCATGTAGTTCACTGGGTTGTAAATTAAGAAGTGGCACCAGCAAAATATAATTATTTGGCAGAATTTTTTTTTGACGTTTATCTCTGAAACTGCGGCACGAGCGATGGAATGCCTTCGATCTCCCGAACATTTTTTCCCGTATCGCGGCCGCTCGGAATTGGGGTCGCTTTTACCCTATTTTGCCACCCCCGAGAAAGAAACGACATTTTCCCAGTTTGTCGTGCCAACATAATATTTTAAAACGGATTTAAAAACTTAAAAATTTTAATATTCTAATTAATTTTTGAAATTTACATCGGTGCTATTTACATTAACTGCTCTCAAACGCTAACTCCGTGTAATGCTTTTCGCCGAACCACTCGCCTTTGCCTTCTAGGTACCTGAAAAACCAGAAAAAAGGATAAAAAATCGTTATTTCGAAAGTCTGAATTGTCGAGATGCATGCTTGCTTAAATTTATCAGAGGCATCCATATATAATGTCATTTCTCCTTGCATCTGTACATAAATTTAGATTTTTACATATTACATTTTAGCCGTTTTCCCTGGGATATTAACCTTCCCGTTTAAAAAGCCCGATTCTAAAAAATGATTTCTTTTTTTGATTCCATCATATTTTCATATTCACGAAACATCAAACGTCTGAACTTAAATTCAATCATGCGTTTATAGCGTTTTAGAACTCAAAACCGATGTATCCGAATTCGGTTTTGTATTGATGTCCATCGACATTTTCACGTAAACTATAATGCGAGCCTCTTTAGTTTCCCATACATATTCATATCACGAATAACATATTACAAGTTAAGAAAAATAATATCGCAAAATATAACGTCGAGCTTTCCTAAATAATCGAACGTGAATATGATATAAGTAAAAGCATATGTTAAACAAAAGAAATGACATTATTTAATGTCCACCTCTTGCATGTAATATATGTATGTATTTCACTGGCTTCGTTTGCATCATAATCTAAGCCATTCAAACTAGAATTGTTATTAAATTTTAATGCAGTCTCACGTTAGAAAGAGCTGGAGATGATGTATTAAGGCTTTCAACTTTCGTTCCGGCAGCAACCTCGGTTGATTCTCCTTTTCCGGTTGGTTGGCAATGTACAATAAATTCGGTAACTTAACTGCGGATGGACAATACAAAGATTTAATTTAGATCTGTTTTTCACCTTCTATCCGGAGTTTCCGTTTCCTCGTCATCACATATCGGGGGCAAAGCAATGCCACGACGAAAAAAAAGAAAAGAAAAAGAAAAAAATCCAGAAAAAGGCAGAGCCCCCCCCC